>SZWC01008197.1:81011-98224 GCA_023375785.1 Penium margaritaceum
AGAGAGAGAGAGAGAGAGAGAGAGAGAGAGAGAGCAACTGAGTCCTAGGTAGCCTATATAGGGTCTTAGGCCTAGCTGGTGCACACACATGGTGCGTACGGGCGAACAATTTGTAGGAGGCCAAAACAATGGCAGAAACACAGTTTTTGGCAGAACTCCCTGCGGACACGTCAAAACGACGAGCCGTCTCAAATAGACAGGCCATGTCAACAAGAGTTACGTCTTGGTAGGCTGCACGCCTATGTGCCATTCCATAGCAAGAATCTAGCTAAGAAAGATGCCTTTCGGGCGCCATCCGGCTGGCAGTCTTCAGCCACCGTAACTAGGTCAGGGATCTGCACGTGAATGGACATGAACCGAGGGGTCACCGTAAGCTGTGTACAACACACACAACAACAGGTGTTTCCCGAGAGGTCAGGCTAGATCCCCAAGTGGTTGCGTGGTCTTGGCGTGCACTATGCGCAACCGAGAGTCATGCTCATCGACGTGTGCTTAAGTCTCGCTCCTTGTTCTTGCATGTACCAAAAATCGAGTCTCACTATGTACCACAACCTGTTGAGCCATGGCATGTAACACATGGGAACATTGCCTCACTCCTCCCTCTACATTCCATGGTTCTACATGCTTCGGTGACTAACCAAGTGCAGGACCACCAACCTCCAATCGCACACATGTCCATCTCTATCTCAAGGATCTATGACTCCATCAACAACGTTTGGGTGGTCACTATCACTGTTTACATACACATTGATCGTGGCTGCCCTGACATATCACGTGCCACATCAACATGGGCTTGTGCCGGTAGTGGCCATGTATGAGCATGAAACAAAAAATTTCCTCTTGACTTTGTTATGATTTGTAACGTTCCTGTCGACCTGTATAGCTTATTGTAACTACTCGACCGTATCCATACCCGTGCAATTGCCTAATGCGGACCCAGGTGGTACTAGTGCGTCTTCTGGTGGCGATCTACCAGCTTGGAGCTGACCGACGACCATCCCAGAGCTCTGGACGCTGCCCTGGACCTCCTGCAGTTTTCCTGTAGCACGCAGGAGTTTATCGGTGAACTGGCCATGTGCCAAATTTGCATGTTTTTGCATTGTGTGTCCGGCGCTTGATACCGCATGCATGCATGCATGTGACTAGTCGTAGCGTCCGGCTTGTGATTTTGCACGCCTAGGTTCAGGCGGCGTAGCGTTCTGACATGTTTGTGCTGAGTTACGGCCAAACCAGTGGTTTTGGGCCAGTTTTAGGACAGATTTTGTGCTGCCACGTGCGACACCCGTTGTGCACCGCGACAAGTACTTATGCCATGGACATATCATTTTTCATTTCTCTCTACAAATGCTATTGAAGCATTATGGCACTTTGCTTTGTGTCTCCTAGCCTGACCCTTGTCGTTGTGTATACGACTTGTGACTGTCGTCACTATCTGACTAGGCACTGACGCCTAGTCAGCAGCTGTGTCGCTAGGAAGCTTCCACGCATCTTCTCTTGGTATCAGAGTGGTGAGACAGTTCTAGCCAAGCTGCGCAGCAGAGACGTAGCAGAGCAGCAACAGTGAGCGTCACCGCTGGAGCCGATCCACGGGGACTTGTCGATGACAGTCAAAGGCCGTCGACGTCACCCACCTTCAACACGTGGGAGTGCATCAGCAGCAGGCGACAACTATAGCAGGCGGCAGCCGCTAGCCGCTGCTAACATTGGCACCAGTAGCGGCGACAGCAGGCCATTACTGCAGCAGGCAGTGGCGGGCAGCAGCAACAACGCGCAATAGAAGTAGCGCGTAGTAGCGCTGCATAGCGGCGACGGTAGCAGTGGCGGGCAGTAGTAGCACGCAGTAGTAGCAGCATTGAGTAGTAGTAGTAGTAGCATACATCAGCAGCAGAAGCAGTAGCGCAACAGCAGCGTGCGGTGGTAGTAGCACGTAGCAGCCGTAGCGCGCAGTAATAGCAGGTGTAGCATGCTGTTGTTGCCATAGCTGCGCACACAGCCACGCGGCTGCTGTTGCAGGTGCCAAAGCAACAACAGCTGAGCGGACGCTACTACAGAGCTTCTGCGCAGCTTTTGCGTGGTTGCTGCGGAGCAGCCGCCCCGACACAGCAAGGCAAAAACCTCGAGGGTTGTCACAAAGAAAGGAGGGTCATCTCCACGTCAGCATTTTTGTTGCTGACGTCATTAGACCCGTGATGATATCAGCAAACCCTTGCTGATGTCAGCACTTTCCTTAGTCAAGTTTTTGGTTGGAAAAGTCAAAAGTTGCCAGAATTTCAACTCTTCGAGAAACGCTAATGGTTCTTTAGTCCGACCAGTTTGACGTCCCGACCAATACTGAGGGATGACATGGTTTCGACCAGTGATGAGGGCAAAAGACCACTAGATCCCTCTTCTTCCTCCTCAAAGGTCATGAGCCCACGCTCGTGGGCTATTGAGGACCTGCAAAGCTAGCAGGATGAGATGCATCGTCTGTAGTAGCAGCAGACCGACACCATCCGTACGCTCACTAAGGTTCTTCGTGGTTAGTCCACGGTCCCACGGCAGATCTCCGAGGGAGCGGTCGATGTCGCACCTTCCGCATAGCAGTCAGCACAAGCACCGACGATAGGAGCAGGACACGACTTGCCATCTCTCGATCCTTGGGATGAGGACTCGGAGCCGCCCTCCATGCCAGGCATGGAGGGCGGCTCCGACGAGAGTGAGATTCGTGTGCTTCAGGAGCGTCTCCGCCAACTCCAGACGAGCGCTCTGCCCCCACACACGTCTTATTCTTCTTTCCCCGAGATTCGATCTTTGCCTCACCTCTACCCCAGCAACTTTCCTCTTCCCAATGTCTTCCCCATCCCTCCTCCTTCTCAGCTTGTGGTTGCTCTCCTTACAGAGCGGCAACGCAAAGATTTCGAGGCACACGGTATGACAGGGAGGACGGCTTCGAATTCTAGAAGATCCTTTTCTAGGTTTGGGCCACTTCAGAGGGAGTGTGGCCCTACTACCATAGTCTGTATCAGATTACATATCGCACAGAGGTATTAACAACAGCCAAAGCGATGCGCGGACTCCTTTACGCCATGCCGCGCGAGACCGTCCTAGACTTCCGCTCGTTCTTTGGAGAGGCTGGCACGGGCACGGGTGCTGATCCACGTGGAGGCTTGAACCTGGCATTATCCTTGCTTGCTTCAGAGACGCATGCCACCCGCGCCACCCACATTCGTGATTTCCACTCCCTTTGTCACGGACCTGCCGAGTCTGTAGCCGACTATTGGCAACGCGCCATGTGCATCTACATGCGCCTTAGGATCTCAGGAGGTAAATAGCTGTGGGCACTCCGCATGATCATGCTCGGAGTTTGCCTTGAGCACGCAGACATCTTCACAAGGTATACCGACGCTGTGCTTGAGCCCTTCTCCACCTCCATGCAGCTTCTTCCCTGGGCGCATCAGCTTTTCCTACAAGTGACTTGTGCTCGTGAGGCAGCAGTGACTCATAAGGAGAGTCCCCCTGCTGCAACAGTCACCGCGTTACCACCGACGCCCCTCGTGTAGTCTACTCATCCATCCTCTGGCACGTCCTCCGCTACCTCTTCCACCCTGATTATCCCGACTCAGATGGTGTGGTAGCAGTAGCACAGGGGAAGAAGGGGAGATGGAGGTGTGGTTTGGGCCAGCTGCAGCCACAGCAACAGCAGTCATCCGGTACTAGCAGTGGACGCTCCGTTCACTACTACAACTATGGAGGCACTTCGCTACACTGAGTTCCAACAGTCGCTCGACTGGGTGCGAATCACTCACGGGCTTCAAGCTGCGCATGCACTACGGTCTACGTTGAGCAGCACATCCTCTGGGGGCGCATCGACCACGACCGTGGCTGTTCTCGCTTCACCATTGGCGAGTAGTGGCAACCCGGACCCACTTGACCGCACCATCGCCAACCTCCGTCACCTTCTGGTACTTTGCTTTCAAGGAGGTGCAAGTGTGTTGTCATAGCGGAGTGGTCCGCAACATGTTTGATTGTCTGTCCTTGTCGCTCGTGATGACTCGTGTGGGGGGGCACATCTGGCATGTGATGACGATGGGCCTGTCAATACCGATTGGATTCAGGAGTCTCACCTTTGTGCCCTTTGTTGTTCCTCCTTACCTGTATCCTAGCGCCCATCTGAGGCCGAATGTTCCATTGCCCGTTGTACAGTGACGTCCTCCACTCGTGATCCCACTGGCACTTGGATCATCGATTCTACTGCCACTCATCACATGACCTGTTAGCGTAGTGACTTCGTTGTTCTCCGTCCAGTTGCGTCTGTTCATTCCGTAAGCAACGGCTCTGGTCAGTCCTTGCCGGTCTAGGGTGTTGGGGTTGTGTGCTTCCATGGTCCGTCTGGCCCCTTGTATCTTTTCGAGGTGCTCTTTGTGCCTGACATTGAGCTCAGTTTGGTTTCTTTACGTGCCTGCACATTGATGGGACTCTCTGTGGAGCACACTGCAGAATCCACGATGGTGACTACTATTGACACCCGTAGCGTTGTCCTTTGTAACTCTGTTGTGGATGACCTGTACCGAGTCTCTTGGATTTCTCGTCCTCCTTGCTCCCCCTCCCCTCCTGCTTGTGTTTTTTTCAGTGGCGTTCTGTCTGCTGAGCACTAGTGATTTCTTCATTATTGTCTATGTCATGTGGGCTCCGACACTGTGTCGAAGCTCATTCAGACACAGCCCGCACTTGGTCTTGGCGCAGCTTCCTTCGAGAAGCCGCCCAAGACCGACTATCTCTTCTACGCTCAGGGTAAGA
Source organism: Penium margaritaceum (assembly GCA_023375785.1). NCBI lineage: Eukaryota > Viridiplantae > Streptophyta > Zygnematophyceae > Desmidiales > Peniaceae > Penium > Penium margaritaceum. The sequence continues at coordinate 85,788 of SZWC01008197.1, forward strand.
TGCATCATTGTACCTACCCTGACTCTCGTTCTCGCTCACTTTGCCCTCTCCAGTTAGTCCACTTGGACCTTCTCGGTCCTCTTCCTGTCGAGTCTCTATCCGATCGGGATCAATACGTCGTGACCCTGACCAATGATTTCACCCGGATGCAGTGGGTCTACAGCCTGTGCCAGAAGAGTGATGTCGCTCTTGCGGTTTGTCTCTGGCTAGTACTGGCTGAGCGAAAGTCCCGCCACACGCTGCATACCTTCCACTCGGATCGCGGCTGCGAGTTTCTTGGTGAGATGGACAGTTTCTTTGACGAGCACGGGATTTTTCACCAGGTCTCTGATCCTGCAACTCCTGAGCTGAACGATGTCTCTCAACACTACAACCACACCATGGAGGATGCAGTTCGCACTATGCGGTCAAAGTGTGGTCTCCAGGAGTCCTTCGCCTTTTAAGGATTTGCCTACATGACCTGGGTTTGGTACCGCCTCCCGCATGGTCCCCTTCTGAACCAACTTACCATACGAGCTTTGGTTTGGCCACCATGCTAACCTGCGCATCGCTCCCGTCTAGGGGTCTTTGTCTTTTGTGTGGTATACCGAGGACCACTAGGGGTCCAAGGTCTCACCACGGGGCCGCTTGTGTGCCTTTGTGGAAATCTGGCCACGATTGAAGGCTTGGGGTTTTTGGGATCTTGCTCGTCGTCGCATCGTTGAGTCACGCGATGCGCTTTTCTTTCATTTTTTCACCTATCGTGATCTGATTTCGATTACATCGCTCTCCGTCACGCACGTTCCCACGTGTGAGGCTTCTTGACGGATTGGAGGGTGTGAGCCTTCGAGCACCTCTTGCCCAACTGATGTGTCCTTTTGAGCTCCCTCCACTTCCCAATCTCCGGCTCTTGATGACACAGCAATCATCGCTGGCGGCCCAAATACCTACCCAGCACAACCTTCTTCTTCCCCTTCTCTTTCGTAATCTACAGGTACCCATGATCATATACCTATGTCCGCCAGTTTTCCTGTCTCTGTGCGTGGTCCTGCCTCACCTGTCTCACCCAATCCCATGTCTCCCACACACGCATCTCCTCACACGGCATCACCAGCTCCTTTGCCCCAGCCCTCACCAGATGTGGTCGTACTTGTCTCTGAGCCTAAGGTGCGCCCCTCGAGGCAAGGTTACTCACGTGATCCCGGCGGTGGTCTTCAACCATTGGACTCTCGAGTACAACAAGCGTCAAGTCCCACACCCAGGCGCTCAACTCGCAGCATCACGAGTGGTGATCCCAGCAGAAAGGCCCTAGGCCTGAGTGTCTACAATGAGCACACAAAGGTACATCCAGCGTGCCCCGTGGGACACGATCTTGTCACTCACGAGTTTCATAGCGCTTGTGATGCAATAGCTGACCTTGTGGAAGTCAGACCTATTACTGAGGCGTGTTCTCTTGCCACTCAGAGCTCTCCCTCTATGGCGCCTGACCCGGGCACACGGAGGAAAGCTCTCTCATCACAGGGTGCTAAAGCCTGGAGTACTGTGTGCAAGGATGAGCTTTGCGCCATCCGACAGCATGAAGTTTACAAGCTAGTCGACCTTCCACGTGGGAGGAAGGCTATTCAGGTCAAGTGGGTCTTTCACAAGAAAGTGAAGACGGATGGCTCACTGGAATGCCACAAGGCTTGCTTGGTCGTCAAGGGGTACTCTGAGATTGAGGGCATTGATTACACTGGCACCTTTATCTCTGTCGGCCGCATGACCTTAGCTCGCGCTCTGTTCAGTGTCGTGGCTGAGCATGACTGGGAACAACACCAGATGGATGTGAACAATGTGTTCCTCCATGGCTCTCCGAATGAGGAGATTTACGTGGCTCAGCCACCTGGCTTTGAAGACGGTGACAAGGTCTGGCGCTTGTGCAAGTCCTTGTACGGCCTCAAGCAATCTCCTTGGTGTTGGAACCAGAAGATCACTCGTACCCTGACTCGTGCGGGATATGTACAGAGCGAGGCAAATCCCTCTCTCTTTATCCGATGGACGCTTGAGAGGTTCACCGCCATCCTGCTCTATTTTGATGCCCTTCTCATCACATCTCCTTCCATAGACGCCGTGAAGGAGGTTAAGGCGGTCCTCCAGACTGCCCATAGGATGAAGGACCTTGGCCCTGTAGCAATGCTTCTGGGTATGGAGATCGTGCAAGACCGCAGACATTGGACACTACTGTTGCATTAGGCCCAATACACACGTGTTGTGGGGGAGAGCTATAGTGACCTCCTTTGAGCAGTACCCACGGCCTCTACACCTTTCACACCTGATGGGCAGGATGCCCTGAAGGTGGAAAATCCCACACAGTTGGGGGAGACAGTGGATGTGACTTTGTACCTCCGTCTCATTGGATCTCTCATGTATCTGGCCACTACGACACGTCCTGACATCGCCTTCACCGTCAACCTCCTCGCACAGTTTGCGTAGGCTCCACGCACTCAAGTCTTTCATGCAGTTAAGCGAGTGGTGTGGTACGTAGACTCCACACCGTACCTTGGATTCTGCTTTCACCGGCAGTGTTCGGTGGTTCTTGACGGCTATACCGAGAGCGACTGGGCATGAAGTCCAGATGGATGCAGTTGCACCGGTTATGTGTTCTTGCTTGGTGGAACTGCTCTGTCTTTGCGCAGTGCGAAGCAGGGCTGCATTGCACGTAACTCATTGGAGGCATAGTATTTTGCTCTTGGTGCAGGGGCCGCTGAGGCTGTAGGGCTACAGCACCTGTTCCTTGAGCTTGGTGAGTCAGTGCCTGCCATTGTGCTTCGTTGCGACAACCAGAGTACTCTTGCCATTGCGGAGAACTCTGGTGTCTTTCATGCTCGCACAAAGCACATTGCGGTTGAGCGTCACTTTGTGCTTGATCTGGTGGAGTGACACGTGATCTTTGTCATATGGGTTGGCACAAACATACAACATGCTGACTTCATGACGAAGGCACTAGGACACATGAAGTTTCTGGTGGCCATTCATTCTGTTAGGCTTCGCCCCTTGCCTGAGAGTGGTTGAGTGTGGGATGTGTCTGTGTCTGTGTCACGACTCGTTTTGCACTTTTTCTTCTACTAATTTCAGTGCTGCACGTGTATGGACATGCGTACCATTGGGTCATGGGGTAGTGATGTGATTTGTGACATTCCTCTCAACCTGTATGGTTTACTATGACCACTCGGCCATGTCCATACCCGTGTAGATCCCTGATGCGGATCCTGGTGGTACCGGTGCGTTGTCTGGTGACGGACTACCAGCTTGGAGCTGATCGGCGACCGTCCTTGAGCTCTGGATGGTGCTCGGGACCTCCTACAGTTTTTCTGCAGCACGTAGGAGTTCATCTGTGGACTGGCCACGAGCCTGGTTTGCATTTTCTTGCATTGTGCGTCCACCGCTTGATGCCGGATGCATGCATATGACCATTCATAACGTTCCGCTTGTGATTTTGCATGTCTAGGTTCAAACTTCGTAGCATTCTGACATGTGTTTGCTGAGGTACGGCCAAAACAGTGGTTGTGGGCCAGTTTAAGGACACATCTTGTGCTGCCGCATGCGACAACCGCTGTGCGCCACGACAGGTACTTATGCCTTGGACCTATCATTTTTCATTTCTTTTGCAAATGCTATTGAAGCATTATGACTCTTCGCCATGTGTCTCCTAGCCAGACCCTTGCCATTGTGTGTTTGACTTGTGACTGTCGTCAGCGTCAAACCAGGCACTTGTTGTGCTTTGAGCCGTTCCTCTACAGTTTACTGTGACCACAGGGCCGTGTCCATACTCGTGCAGATCCCTGAGGCGGGCGGCCCTGGTGGCACCGGCGTGACGATAGGCAGCGGACTACCAGCTTGGAGCTGGCCGACCACTGCACCAGAGCCCCAGATGCCACCGGGACTCTGCAGTGTCTTCTACATCTTGCAGGCGCCTTTCGGCAGACTGGCCATGAGGCCTATTTGCATGTTTTTGCATTGTACGCTCATTGTCTGTCGATGGATGCATGCATGTGACCAGTCGTAGAGTCCATCTTTTGATTCTGCACTAGGTTCAGACGGCGTAGCATTCTGACATGTTTGCGCAGAGTTATGGCCAAAACAATGGTTTTGGGCCGGTTTTAGGACAGCTCTTTGACTGTCGCGTGCGACACCCGCCGTGCGTCGCGGCAGGTATTTATGCCTTGGACCTGTCATTTGTCATTTCTCTCTGCATATGCTATGTTGAAGGATTCTGACACTTTGCCTTGTGTCTCCTAGCCAAACCCGTACCCTAGTGTGTACGACCTGTGACTGTCGACACCGTCTGACCAGGCACTGACGCCAAGTCAGCGGCTGCGTTGCTAGGAAGCTTCTACACATCTTGTCATGGTATCAGAGCAGTGAGATGGTTCTCACTGAGCTGCGCAGCAGAGACGCAACAGAAGAGCAGCAGTGAGAGTCACCACTGCAGCAGAGTTCCTGAGGCCTGTTGGAGACAGCCGGTCGTCGTTTACACAGCCCCACCCACCACGTGAGATCGCAGCAGCAGAGGCAGCAGTATTGTACACCGCCACGCGAGGTGCGTGGCGGCTGCAGTGAGTGCAACCGCCTCTCCCACAGCCGCAGTAGTAGAGCAGCAGCAGCAGAGGCAGCGGCAGCAGCAGTGCAACAGCAGCGGCCGCACCAGTAGCGACGGCAGCAGCAGCGCAGCAGTAGCAACGGCAGCAGCAGTGCAACAGCAGTGGCGGCAACAGCAACGCAGCAGCAGCAGCGGCAGCTGCAGCGGCAACAGCAGAGCAGCAACAGCAGTAGCAACAACAGTAGTGCGGCAGCGGCAGCAGCAGCAGCAGCGCGCGGCGGCGGTAGCGAACAGTAGCCACAGCGCGCAACAGTAGCAGCAGGAGCAGTAGCGCAGCCGCTGTTTCCACCGCTGCATCCGCAGCTATACAACTGCTGCTGCAGCTGACAGCGCAGCTGCAGCAGCAGCTAAGCGGAAGCTACTGCGCAGTTTCCGCGCAGCGTCCGCGCGGCCACCGCGGAGCGGCTGCACGCGCGCGCAGATTCACAGAAAGAAAACAAAAAACAAGGGGAAAAAGAAAGGGGAACAAGCCGACTTCAGAAAGTTTTGCTAGCTGATGTCATCAGTCGTGCTGACGTCAGCTACCACCTGCTGATGTCAGCACCATACTTGGTCAAATTTTTGGCCGGACAGTCAAAAGTTGCCAGCGTTTCAGCTCCTCGAGAAACGCTCATGCTTTTAAAATCCGACAAACTTCATCCGTCGCCCCATAGCGAGCGGCAACATGAGCCTATCCGACAGCAAGGAGAAGGGACCACGCGATCCCTCCTCCTCCTCGTCTGGCATACTGAGTCCACGCTCGCAGGTAATTGAGGACCTACGCAGCCAGCAGAATGAGATGCATCGTCTCCAGAGAGAGTAGACTAACGCTATCCGCACGTTGACTGAGCTTCTGCGCGCTCAGTCCATAGCCCCTCTGCGGATTTCTGAGGGAGCTGCCGGAGTTGCGGTCTCTACCCAACATTCGGTCCAAACACCCGTGACAGGCGCTCCACCTGACCCACCACCTGCTGACCTCCTTGATGATGAGCCACTACACGATGAGCCATTCATGCCAGGCATCACGGATGATTCCCAGGAGCACGAGATTCGAGTTCTCTAAGAGCGCCTCCGTCAGCTGCAGATGGGTACCCGACCTCCACCGGTTACCCCGATACGATCATCACCTGACTACCTTGGCGATCACCCTCTCCCAGGAGATTTTCCCATCTCTCGTCCTCCTCAGCCTGCGGTTGCTCTCCCCACGGAGCGGCAACCTAAGGATTTTGAGGCACTGCCCCTACGATACATGAGCGAGGATGGTTTTGACTATTGGGAGATCCTGTTTTAGGTGTGGGCTACATCTGAGGGCGTGCGGCCTTACTACCACAGCCCGTACCAGTCTACAGACCCAGCACAGGCATTGACAGCAGCCCGGGCCATGCGAGAACTTCTCTACGCCATGCCACGCGAGACAGTAGTCGACTTTTGTCCCTTTCATGGCGAGGCTGGCACAGGCACCGGCGCCGATCCCCGTGGAGGCTGGGATCTGGCGTTATCCCTGCTGGCTGCAGAGACGCATGCCACTCGTGCATCACACACTTGTGCTTTCCATTCGCTTTGCCAGGGGCCTGCGGAGTCTGCAGTGGATTACTGGCGATGCGCTATGCGTATCTACACGCGTCTGGGGACCTCAGGAGGCACAAAGCTGTGGGCGCTTCAGATGATCATGCTCGGAGTTCGCCTTGAGTACACCGACATCTTCACACGGTATAGCGACGCTGTCCTCAAGCCTTTCTCACCCCCTCTGCACCTGCTCCCTTGGGCGCATCAGCTTTTCCTCCAGGTGACTTCAGCCCGTGAGGCAGCAGTAGCGCATCAGGAGACCTCCCTCGCTACAGCAGTCGTCGCATCACCACCTTCATCTCTCCTGCAGTCATCCTCATCCACCACCTCCACCATGACCACCTCATCTTCCTCCTCCTCTTCAACCCCGTCTACACCCACGCAGACACAGGGCGTTGCAGTAGCCGCCCAGGGGAAGAAGAAGAATAGGAAGCGTGGATCAGGTCAGCAACAGCCGTCATCCAGTGGTAGCAGTGGCCGTTCTATGCACTGCTACAACTGTGGAGGCGCCCATCGCTATACCGAGTGCCAGCAGCTGCTTGACTGGGCGCTGATTACACGTGGGCTTCAGGCTGATCATGCACTTCGTTCCACGTCCGGCGCATCCCCCGCACCCTCCTCGGGACGTGTGGTAGCCACGACTGTAGCTCTTCCTGCGTCCTCACCGGCGAGCAGCAGCGATCCGGACCCACGCAACCGTACCATCGCCGAGCTTCGTCATCTTCTGGCGCTTCGCTTTCAGGGAGGTGGGAGTGTGTTGTCATCGTCGGGTGGTTCACAGACTGCTTGTTCGTTCGTTCCCGTGGCTTGTGATGACGCGTGTGGGGGAGCACAGTCAGCATGTGATGATCATGAGCCCGACTGCACTGAATGGATTCATGAGTCTCATCTTCATGATTTACGGCGTTCCTCCCCACCGTCGGCTCAGCATCCCTCTAATGCCGAGTGTTCCATTGCTCGTTGTACAGTGACGTCCACCAGTCGTGACTCCGGTGGCACTTGGATCATCGATTATGGGGCCACCCATCACATGACGTGCCGTCGTAGTGACTTTGTCGTACTCGGTCCTATCACGACTATCCGTTCTGTTCGTACAGCATCTGGTCAGTCCTTGCCAGTCCACGGTGTGGGGGTTGTATGTTTCAACGGTCCGTCTGGCCCCTTATACCTTTTTGACATGTTGTTTGTGCCTGATCTTGAGCTCAGCCTGCTTTCTGTGCTTGCCTGCACTCTGATGGATCTCTCTGTGGAGCACACCGTTGATTCTGCGACTGTGACTGCTACTGACACCCATAGCATTGTCTTGCGTGCTTCAGTCATAGATGACTTGTATCGTATCCCTCGGCCCTCCTCCCCTTGCTCTCCCTCCTCATCCAGTTGCATTTTTGTCACAAGTGTTCTATCCTCGGAACACCAGTAGTTGCTTCATCGTTGTCTGTGTCACGTGGGCTTTGACACTGTCAAAGCTCATTCGGACATAGCCTGCTCTTGGTCTTGACGTGGCTTCTTTCAAGAAGCCACCCAAGACCGACTGTCTTTTTTGCGCTCAAGGGAAGATGCACCGGTGCACCTACCCTAACGCACGTTCCCGAGCGCTTAGGCCTCTCGAGTTGGTCCACTCGGACCTTCTCGGTCCTCTCTCTGTCGAGTCCCTGTCCGAAAGGGGCCGATATGTTCTGACGCTGACTGATGACTTCACCCGCATGCGGTGAACGGTGTATTTGAGCGCTAGAACCGCACCATGGAGGATGCGGTTCGTGCCATGCGGTCTGAGTGCGGTCTCTCAGAGTCTTTCGCCTTTGAGGGCTTCGCCTACATGACTTGGGTCTAGAACCGCCTCCCGCATGGTCCACTTCAGGACCATGTTACACCGTACGAGCTCTAGTTTGGCCACCGTGCTGACCTTCATCTCGCTCGCGTCTGGGGATCCCTGGCCTCTTTATGGTACACCGAGGACCAGCAGGCGTCCAAGATCTCCCCTTGGGGTCGCTTGTGTGCCTTCATTGGCATCTCCCCGCGGTCGAAGGCCTGGCGTTTTTGGGACCCCACTCGCCGTTGCGTCATTGAGTCCCTAGACGCGCTGTTTTTTGAGTAACTCACGTACCGTGACCTGACTTCGATCACAACCCTCTTCGCAGCCCATGTCCCTTCCTATGAGGGTTCTCGACGGATGGGGGGGGGGACTTCTACGCCAGTGACCATCCCTCGTCCGGCTGATGTGTCCGCTCGAGCCCCCTCTCGATCTCTTGCCCTTGATGATCCGGCTATCATTGCCGTCGGCCCAGAGATCTCGCCTGTACGACCCGTTTCACACCCCACAAGTACCTCTTCTCTCACGCCTCCTCCCACACCATCACCTGTGTCTGCTTGCACCCCTGCACCTGCGTCTAACCCAGTCTTGTCCACTCCCGTTCCTACGTCAGCTGACACCCCTGCCTCCGTGTCCGGACCAGCCTTGCTTGATGTCACACCTAGCCCCGTGTCTCCCACACACTCATCTCCTCGCTTGGCATCTCCGGCTGCCTTGTCTCAGCCCTCACCTGCTGTGCTCGTACCCGTTCCTGTGGTCGTACCTGTCCCTGAGCCTGAGGTGCACCCCTCGACCTACGGTTACTCCCGTGAGCCCGGTGGCCGCCTTCGACCACTAGATTCCGGAGCTCAGCGAGCGTCGGGTCCCGGACCCTGGCGTTCCACTCGTAGCATCGCGAGCGGTGATCCAGGCACAAAGGCCTTAGGCCTGAGTGCCCGCACCGAGCTTTTAGAGGTACATCCAGCTTGCCCTGTAGGGCACGCCCTGGTCACTCGCGAGTTCCATATCGCCTGTGACGCAACAGTTGATCTCGTGGCCGTCAGGCCCGACACTAAGGCGTCTGCACTCACCATGCAAAGCTCCCCCTCTATGGCGCCTGACCCTAACACATTGAGGGAGGCTCTCTCACCGGAGATGCCGATGCCTTGCAAGCTGCTTGCAAGGATGAGCTTCGCGCTATCCGAGAGCACGGAGTCTATGAGCTTGTCGACCTTCCCCCTTGGGAGGAAGGCGATTCAGGTCAAGTGGGTCTTTCGCAAGAAGGTGAAGCCGGATGGCTCAATGGAACGCTACAAGGCCTGCTTGGTCGTCAAGGGGTACTCTCAGATTGAGGGAGTCGATTACACTGACACCTTTGCCCCTGTCGGCCGCATGACCTCAGCTCGAGCTCTCTTTGGTGTAGTGGCTCAGCATGACTGGGAACTGCACCAGATGGAAATGAACAATGTGTTCCTCCATGGCTCTCTGGATGAGGAGATTTACGTGGCTCAGCCACCAGGTTTTGAGGACGGTGACAAGGTCTGGCGTTTGCGCAAGTCCTTGTACGGCCTCAAGCAGTCTCCACGGTGTTGGAACTGGGAGATCACTAGCACTTTGACTCCTGCACAATACATACAGACCGAGGCAGACCCCTCGCTCTTCATCCTACCGACACCCGAGCGGTTCACCGCCATCCTGGTCTATTTTGATGACCTCCTGATTGCGTCTCCGTCCTTGGAGGCCGTGAAGGAGGCCAAGGCTGTCCTGCAGACCACCTACAGGATGAAGGACCTTGGTCCTGCATCGGTGTATCTTGGTATGAAGATTGTGCGAGATCGCAGACATCGCACACTGTTGCTGCATCAGGCCCGATACGCACGAGTCGTGGGGGAGCGCTTCAGCGATCTCCTTGGTAGAGTGCCATCCGCTTCTACACCTCTTACACCCGATGGGCAGGATGCCCTGAAGGTGGATGATCCTACGCAGCTGGGGGAGACAATGGACGTGACCTTGTACCTCCGTCTCATCGGATCTCTGATGTACCTGGCCACCACCACACGGCCTGACATCGCGTTCGTCGTCAACCTCCTCGCTTAGTTCTCGCAGGCTCCACGTGCGAGAGCCCTTCACGCGACTGTGCGAGTGATACGGTACGTGGTCTCCATGTCGTATCTCGGACTATGCTTTCGTCGGCAGTGTTCGGTGGTCCTTGATGGCTTCACTGACAGTGACTGGGCTTGGAGCCCTGATGGGCGCAGTCGTACTGGCTACGTGTTTCTGCTCGGTGGTACCGCTTTGTCTTGGCGAAGCGGGAAGCAGGGCTACATTGCACGTAGCTCGTCACAGGCATAGTATGTTGCTTTGGGCGCAGGGGCTGCCGAGGCAGTATGGCTGTAGCGCTTCTTTCTTGAGCTTGGGCAGTCAGTACCCGCCATTGTACTGCGTTGCGACAACCAGAGTGCTCTCGCCATTGCGGAGAACTCTGTTGTTTTTCATGCTCGCACAAAGCACATTGCGGTTGAGCATCACTTTGTTCGTGATCTGGTGGAGCGACGCGTGATCTCCATCATGTGGGTTGAGACTGACATGTAGCGTGCTGATTTCTTGAGGAAGGCACTTGCTCGCGGAATGTTCCTAGTGGCCATTCCGTGTTGGGCTCCGCCCCGTGCGCGAGAGTGGTTGAGGGTGGGATGTGCGTCTGCGTCTCATTTGTTTGTGTCACTATTGTGTTTGTACCAGTGCTGCAAGCGTATGGACATGCGTACCATCGGGTCATGGGGGAGTGTTGTGCTTTGTGCCGTTCCTGTACAGTTTACTGTGACCACTCGGTCGTGTCCATACTCGTGCAGATCCCTGAGGCGGGCGGCCCTGGTGGCACCGGCGCGACGACAGGCGGCGGACTACCAGCTTGGAGCTGGCCGACCACTGCACCCAAGCCCGAGATGCCACCGAGACTCTCTGCTGTGTCTTCTACATCTTGCAGGCGCCTTTCGCCAGACTGGCCATGAGGCCTATGTGCATGTTTTTTCATTGTACGCTCATTATCTGTCGATGGATGCATGCATGTACCAGTCGTAGAGTGCGTCTTTTGATTCTGCACGTCTAGGTTCAGACGGCGTAGCATTCTGACATGTTTGCACAGAGTTACGGCCAAAATAGTGGTTTTGGGCCGGTTTTAGGACAGCTCCTTGACTGCCGCGTGTGACACCCGCCGTGCGCCGCGGCAGGTATTTATGCCTTGGACCTGTCATTTGTGATTTCTCTCTGCATATGCTATATTGAAGCATTCTGACACTTTGCTTTGTGTCTCCTAGCCAAACCCGTGCCGTAGTGTGTACGACCTGTGAGTGTCGACACCGTCTGACCAGGCACTGACACTTAGTCAGCGGCTGCGTTGCTAGGAAGCTTCCACGCATCTTGTCTGCACTGACACCTAGTCAGCAATTGTGTTGCTAGGAAGCTTCCACGCATCTCCTCAGACTTAACCACCTGGGATTGGTGAGAATGGTTCTTCGGAGCAGATATGACCGAGGAGAGCCAATTTCTTTTCTGTTCTGTGAGACATACCCACCTAAATGTTGACACACTAGCTGCACAAGGGACAGCGCAGACAAAGGTGTGACGGCCATGGCATACTCCCTTAGCAGCCTCCACCTTGAGGCCGTGATCACAGGAATGATGTCCAACATGAAGGCTAGTGTGTCTCCAAAAGTAACCTTTGGTGACGCAAGTGGAACCAAGAAGCACACACACGACACTCAAGACCACGGGTCAGTTTTCGAAAGAATACATGCTTGGACTTCACCTGCCTACACATACGACTGCAAAAATCAGCAAACATGAATCCGGTATCCATGCTTTCGACAGCTGCACAAGACCGTGAAGTGTGGAAGCAGAGGTGGCTGCTGATGCAACACCTCCAAGCTGGGAAGAGCAGAACATGCCACCAGTGGAAGAGGCCTACACACTGCACTGGTGAGGGTCCCCCCAGGGGACAAAACAGCCTATGATTGCATGCTTTGATGCAAGAGCGCAAAGATAACAGTAGAGCCTTGTAAGATGAGCGACAACCCCAAGAAAGACAAACGTGACCCCTGTGACCAGGACCTTCCTTTCTCCCTTTCTCCGTTTCCCCGCCATGAGGGGGAAGAGGGAGGAAGGGACCAGAGTGGCTAGGATGACAGCGGGTGAACTTCCGCAGAAGAGCGGGCTGAGGGATATGTGCTATGGGATGTCGGCATCATAGTTGACGCGGTACTTGGGGTAACCCTTCGTGAGTGCATTGTCGTGCGGCGCATGAACTCCCTCCAGACCCATTGCTGTACGGTACTCCACCTGCGCTCGTGTCCATGTGTGTGTCCGTGTGTGTGTGTGTGTGTGTGTGTGTGTGTGTGTGTGTGTGTGTGTGTGTGTGTGTGTGTGTGTGTGTGTGTGTGTGTGTGTGTGTGTGTGTGTGTGTGTGTGTGTCCGTGTGTGTGTGTGTGT
>SZWC01008198.1:0-11514 GCA_023375785.1 Penium margaritaceum
AGGGAGATAGGATATGACTGAATCAAAGGGGGAAGGGAGGGGGAGGGATGGGGGAGGGGAGGGGTAGGAAGGGGATAGGGGATGAGGGGGAGAGGGGAGGATGTGATCAAGAGAGGGGAGGTGTGGGAAGGTAGGAAGGGAGGGAGAGGAGGGGGGAGAATGGGATTTAGGGGAAGAGTGATTGGCCCCCTCTAAAAGCGACTTATGGTTAATGGCCCCAAATTTACACACTTCATGATCTGTGTATCGAAAAGTGTATTTCTGCACGCAAGCATTTGTCAAAAAACATCCACATCACTGCCTGTCAGCAAAGCCCACATGAACTGTCCTTTCATAAAATCTAAAAATTAATGGGCTCTATGTAATAAGTAGTAGTTTCTGCAAACAGTCCATGTTCACCGGTTTGTTCACTTCCCAATACACTCGTTGATACACAGTTTCACGGGCAAGGCCATTGGTCATATATGCTAAAAGCGGAGGAAAGGACCAAGGGAGAGAGGGATGAGTGAGGAGAGGATGCAAGGAGCAAGGGAGGGGAGGAGAGGACAGGATCAAGGGAAAGAAATAAAGGAGGGGGATGAGAATGATGGAAATAGGGAAGGGGGGAATATGATGGAGGGAGAGGAGGTCAGGGGGAAAGGATGGCAGGAAGGAAGCAAGGTCAAGACAAGAGGAGGAGGGATGAGGGAAAAGGGAGGGGAGCAAAGGGATCAAGGAGAGAGAGGAGAGAGGGAGGGAGTGAGCGTGGGAGGGATGGAGGGACAGAGGTTGGGAGTGATGAAGGGATGGATGGAATCAAGGGGGGAAGGGTGGGAGTGACAGAGAGGAGGGGAGAAGGGAGGGGGGAGGAGAGAGGGATGTTGAGACGGGCGGACGGAAGGATGGACAGACAGACGGGCGGACAAGAGGGAAAGGGGGAGGAAGTGATCAAGGGAGAGAGAGAGGGGTTGATAACGAGAGAGGAAGGGCAGGGTAGTGCTAAAAAGGGCGGAAGCGATGGGGGGACGGAGGGATGGGTGGATGGACAGTCGGACGAGGGGGAGAGGAGAGTACAAAAATGAGGGAGAGGGGAGGGGAATGATGAGAGGAAGGGAGCGAGAGGTAGGGGGAGAGGGGGAGGACCGGATTGAGAGAGAGGGAGAGGGGAATGAAAACGAGGGAGAAAGGGAGGGACAAATGGAAGGGTACAAGAATGGAAGGATGGACATATGGGCAGACGGACAGGTAGACGGACGATCAAAATACCGTAGACAAGGACAGATGGATGGACAAGCGGGCGGACGTACGGACAAACCGTCGAATAGATGGACGACAGACGGGCGGACGGGCAGAAGGACGAGAGGGAGGCGGAGGGGGGGCTGGGGTTGGAGAGGCAGAGAAAGAAGAAGATTGGGAGATGAGGGGTGGGCAAGCCGGTAAAGGGGGGGAGGGGCTCACGTGCCTAGGAGGAGTGAAGGGAAACACTGCACATGCCGAGGAGGAGGGGAGGGCGGTGCCACAAGCGCCCTGGAGGAGGGGAGGGCAGCGCAAAACGCACCAAGGAGGTAACACCGATGCATCACGTACCGTGCCACATGCCACCCGTACCATGCACCATGTGCACCACCGCACCCTACAATATTGGGCCAGCCTTGGAGTTCCAGGAGCAACAACGGGGGAGAACCCGCACCACGCATAGGAAAAATCCGGCAACACTTCACAAGCCCCAACAATGAAGAGGGCACACAACACACGTCAAAGAAACAACAATGGGAACAGGAGGAGGAAGTGAAAGATGAAGTCTAGGAAGAAAAAGGCTCGATGCCATGTTGAAGATAGATTCAGAGAGATCTATTGTTGTTAGAACATGTAAGATCAAGAGGTAAAGTTGCAAGATCGGACAATGATGTCTATAGAGTCAAATGCCTAGCCAATTTTGATGAGAATGATTAGACAATCCACTTGTCACCCAGGGGGTTCTCAGGGCCAATCATTTGGCTTCACGCACTGTTCGCGTTCAGAAGATACTACATGAGTAAACACCCTCCATGACATGGGTAGTCCACAACTTTCTACGGTGGCCTTCCTAACACTAAAGTTCTTTCTTTAACATGAATTTTATGGACTACATTATTCATTACAAGAATATTTATAGAAAACAAAAGGTGGGGAATTTCCTTTGAAAATTTCTATATCTTGTGACCGTCATAAGAAATACAAATAGGGAGCTGAAATCATGCATAGGAACTTAGAAAATATCTCACTTACATAGATTCCATTGTGATCGACCTTTTTCATACAAACACACATGTATACTGGAAGTTCATATATTAAATGTAGAATGGTACTTTGTCCAGATATTATCTCAGTATATGACATCGCAGAGCTTAAATCATGTCGGTCATGGTGCATTTATAGTTAATCACCACTAAAACATACACTCTTCATACAGTTTACATGTCAAATGAAAGCCTTTGGAAATTTCATGGTTCCTTCGTGGAAGTTACATTACAGCTTACTTTTCTTCATATGTCCATACATATAAGCATGTACTTGTATGGCTTATCATGCAAAAATTCTTGGAAGGCCGGTAATTAAGATGTGAAAAGTCAACAAAAACCATGCTTTCTTTTAGATTAACTCCGTTTTCAGTTCCCTTAAACAAGTTACATTTGTCCTTAGACCTCAAATATGCTACTACTCTAAATAATCAGAACGCCTATTCTTGGACACATGGATTAGGCAGAGACACCGTTGAGACCTTGTTGCTTCTAGAGTTACGAGTTTTATTTTTCTCTTTCACGGGCTTCTGTTGGGCCTCGGAGTATCGGGGCCCATTAGGAGCCCGAGAAAGACGATATTTTCCCTAACATTTTCTCTGAATACACTTCGTCTTTTCTTGGTTTCCTTCATACAAACTCAGCATAGACACTCCCCCTATACCCTTTGCCTTTGGGGGGGTATTTCCAGCTCCCATGTTGCCCCCCCAAACAAAAGGGTAAAGTGTATTGGGGGAGTGTCTATGGTAAGTGTATCTTATGGACACATGAAAAATATACTAAGTGTATAGTACACTTGCAGAATTCAAGTAACGGTTGTGTAATACATAGCCTAAGTACAAAACCACAATACAATTGTTGCTTTTGGGGGGGTTGGGGGGGGGGAGATGGGGTCACGACTATGTGGTTACCAGTGTGTGACATGGTTTTCGCACATATGGATGTCATGGGCTAGTCAACAGTAATGAATCGTGGATCATCATCATGTATAGATGATCAAATCGTACATCGCCGATCGTCAATCATCATAGATTGATGGTCCAAGGGTTTTTAAACATCTTCTCAAAATATACTATGTGTTTTTCACGTGTCTGTCAGATACACTTCACCCTTGGGGGGCGATTTCCCACTCCCACGTTGCCCTCCCCCCCAAGGGTAAAGTGTATTAGGAGAGTGTATATGATGGTTGTATCCAATGGACATGTGAGAAATACACAAAGTGTATAGTAAATATAATGTATTAAAGTAAGGGTAGTGAAATACACAACGCAAACACACAACCCCAATACATTTGTAACTTCAGGGGGGGATGTGGAGATTTTGCCGACAAAGAAACACTACAACAATTGTGAAAGTACGCTCGTTATGAAGCTTCTTTTTTTTTTCTAGCCTCCAGTTTGGAAATTAAACACCCACTGTACAAAGGGAACCAACCAGAAAGTATGAAGCCATATGTACGTTTACTATACAGTGAAACAGGAATATTATACTATTTTTTCCCTCACTAAATAGTTACATTTGTTCCCAAGGCACAAGAATCATAAACATAGCTTTCCACATGAACTAAATATGACTACCTCTCTAGAAAATGTCATATAATTTCCATATAGTAGGTATCTACTATACTAAATGTGTCGTGTATGAAAAGTCCTTGATTAACCATACCTCTCATGGTGACGCGCCAAATTGCCCTTTTTTTTCGATCATTTAATTTGTTTGGCCATGATTGAAATGTTAATTTGCATACTAAATACGTTTTGGCATCGCCATCAATACTCGTCATTCTTGTTTTCTCCAAAATTGGCCATAATAGATGGAAATTGGTAGTATTCCCAGAATATCAACGAGAATCATCTAGTGCTGAAAGCATCTTCTATGAATTATTGCCACAAAGTTGTCGACAACAATAGGATTGTATGGACATGTGAAATTTAGAGAGATTACCTTTCCAATGGATAACAATCTCCACAAGTACTCTCGAATTTGAAACGTTTCTGAATAATAATGAGGGATTAAGTAGAATTGCTACACAAATATTTCATACATGTCAATGTTGAGTGATTCATGCTATCCTCTAAGAAATAAATTTACTTCAATAATGTGGATGAATATGGAAATATACAAACACATGGTACAGAGTGTATTTTCTTAGCAGTTTATCAAATCATCATACAACGTATTCAAATGAAAAATTTATAGAATAATTATCTATATACAAGACTTTTCCCTTGAAAATGAAACACACTTCGAAATCAGTGTTCAAAGGAGTTGTTGTTGATCGAAAAATGTTTGATATGAGTATAAGTTTGACGTTTAAAGGTGCCTATTTACATTTCTGGTTTCTATATTTTTTGTAGAGCTTGATATTGTATCTCACATGGAAAAGATATGTTTTCATAAATTTCAATTTTTATTTTTATCCTCTTCGTCAGAAATTAGCTGGAAGATATTTCCTTCATTCGAAATGGAATGTGTAACTCCCATTGTTGATACAACAATAAGAACATGTGCACACTCGGTCAATCCTCAAGGCTGTGACAAATTAATGTTAATGTTTTATACATGAACCGTCCAAAAAAAATAAAAACTCTTTTTTTCTTGCATGAGAAAGGCTTTCCATGAGCTACTATGAATTGATGTTAAAATTCAATATCGTTTCCAGGTTAGGTCATTACAAATATAATTAAATATGTGTTTTGGATCATGTAGGCTTAACTGATGTAATTTACCTTGAAGATGTCACAGTCAAAGTGAATATATATTGTTTAAAGAGTAATATCCATACAGTATCTACATTAGAATTTTGTTTGTGTTAGAAGCCCTTCCAAAGATGTTGTCGGCTTATCGTGGTGAACACTATACATCAACAATTTCCTTTTCCCGCCGACCGTAGATGTGGCCTTCATAAAAAGAAGGTGCCACGTCATGCTTGATTTACTCTACTTTTGTAAGGCTACTTTCAAGCCACGAATATTATGGCCAGATGTGAAGTGGAGTGAAAAATTATTGATAGTTGGATGACAATGGGAGCCGTGGCCAGTTTGAGAAGGATCATTGAAATGATGGCCAAAGAAATTGAGGTAAGTTTTCTCTTGATGCCATTCTTTTAAAATCCTTCAGAAAATGGCCGTGGCTTGGTATTTGCCATCGATATTGGCCAGAAAGTGTCGCCTGAAATTAGGTTTGGCCATAATAGACTCCAGTCCGTAGCCCGCCTTAATTTTCTAGCCTTAATCAAGCATGTGCCAGCTCCTCCTTGAAGATGTGGCCATGAAGAAGGCTGAGGGGAAAAGGATGGCACATGTGAGCAATATTGACAAAAGGAGCCCCTCCAACACTTGGCACTCTCCTTAAGATATATTTATTATAGAAAGATACATATGTTTGCAGAAAAAATAAAATGTTTAGCATCAAGAATGCTCCAATAGATGAACAAGTAAAATCATTATTGAAAAGAGAATGAAACCTCAGTGAGAATTGTAAAGTTCTATAAGCATCGTTTCACCTATAACAGGTGACGGAAATTTAAATTGCTTTAGTCAACGTCGATTTAAGTTGGAAAATTAAGAAGAATTATCTTCTACATAATTTCCTCGATGAAAATTTCAAATAAATGATAAAAATTTGCTGACATGCATTTAATTCATTATATTATCATATGAAGTTTTCTTCTATCTATCTCTAATAGCTTTTGCGTTGGATATAGAAATTTATTTAAATATATATCTTATAAGACGAAAGCTATTACAAAATACGTGAAAATTTATTTCAATATATAGATGAAGAATGAATTTTCTTTAATAAAAACATGCTATACATCAAAAGTTGTTTGATACTTCAAAGTCTAAGGACATGGAGAGGCACAAGAAAGCTTTAAATCATGAACACGTGAGATTTTTGGGGTTTTGGGTTCAGTTTGAGTGTTTAGTTACGATTCTTTCAAAAGAATTAAATTTACCTAAATTTTCATTTCTTTTATATCTCATCCTATTTTTCATCTCTTAGAGCATGCTTGAAGGTGAAAGTTATACATTTTATGCACATCTTTGTATCGTTTTGTGTTTAGAATGGCTTTAGGAGATGGCCGAGTGTTTACGTGGCTTCTTTCTGGCTCTTGCCAACCATTTCTGGTCGGACGTCTTCATGGCCACATTTGAGAGGAGGAGGAGGAACGCGCTTGATTATAGCTAGAAGTGTAAGACAGGCTTCGGCCACGAGTATCTTATGGCAAATCTGATTTTGAGCGACACTTTGTGACCAATATGGATGAGGACGCCGAGTCGCGGCCTATGGGCCTGGTCCACATTCGTCGATTTTCGGCACGGCAGGAATAGCGCACCTGGGAATTGCCCTTGTGCGAGTGGTCAATTGCTTGCGGAATGTTGGCAATTTTTGTATGCAAGAGGTCAACGCATTGCAAATTTGTTGCGCGATCATTTTTTTTGGTAAAGAAAATTCGCGGCCACCGTAGTGCCGCCGTCTTCGGCCAGTCCGCGGTGTTGAGAATTTCTGTTATTCTATTGGTCGTTGCTTCTAAGTCCCAGTTTTGTGGTGTGCTGCCGCTGCCGCAAAGGCATTTTTTTTCCCTAGACTTCTCGCCACAGAGTTCTGCGGTGGAGAAATAATGGTAGTGGCTTCGAAGGGGTGAAAAACATAGGAGTGAAAATTCACTCGCATCCTTATACACGCACTCCGGTCGTGGATGGGTCAGCGTGGCTGTAGCGGAAGTGAGCGGAGGACACCAACTTCACCGCGGACTTTTCCCGTATAATGACACATTCTACAATTTATCGATTTTTTTTTTTTGGTTTTTAAGATGGTCCAGGCAGAAAATCCCTCCCACCGGGCTCCCTTCCGGAAGTTGTTACCTTGGTGACTGTTTGATCCGCTCAGCTTGGGTTTGCAATTTATCGATGATTGCGGACAGTAGCTAACTCAAAGTGGGTGGATGGACGTGTTTCACCCCCGTTCGGGGCACGAGATTTCCAGGATCGTCTAATGCTGACGTCACAAAGTGAGTGGGTGAGATTGCTTCGCCCACTCACCCTTTCCCAGACACGGCCATAATCATCATTGAAATGATTTTTTCTGAAAAGGTCTGGTCCGATGGGAGCGATAAGACTAGTTTATACTTCTGTGTAATGTTCGGAAGTAGGATAGCGTATGCCAACTCACGGGACCGCGTTCGACTCCAGTGAATCGGTTGGCAATGGTCAGCGGCCACCGTCGCAGATGCAGGAAAAGCGCGAAAAGGGGGACAGTGAACACAAGACTGAGGGAAATCGTCCACGGCAGGATCCGCGGTCATCTCTGCGGCAGGTCTGCCGCAGAATGACTTGCCGCTTTTCCTGCCGTGTCGAAAATCGATGTCTGTGGACCAAGGCCTATGATCAAAGTATGTTGGACAACATTCCGGAAAGAGTAAAATAACCGAAATTAAATGACCTTTCCAGCCACAGCCAGTGACTTCGCGATAGTTGGGATGGCGCGATAGAGGCGACGCGGGTCGTGCGCTCCGGCGAACGGCCGCCGACGTCTGTTTGAGCAAAGCGCCAGGGGTCGCACCCGTCTAGTACAATTATAGGGGTTATGGAAAAATTATCGGGGCCGCAGAAAATTATTGTCGTGAACTAGACCCCAACCGGATAAAAAAAGAAGTGAACAGGCTGCGGCAGAGTCCGCGGCACTCTGCGTCAGACTTTGCGGCAGCGACGAAAAACCCTCTGTCGACCGCACCGGAGTCCGGCAGCGATGGACCTGAGCCGTCATTTCACCACGACGGTCTTTCTTGTGCTGCGTTCCCAGAGACGCCCTCATACTGCCGGTTTCGGTGTGAACCTTGCACCCTTTTCGGTGACGGAAAGTGACCAACCGACGCAGCACAATGGACAGCGCTATGTTGATATTCCCTATCCGAGTCAGCCGAGCTGACGAGCTGTCGCAGCTTGACTTCTCGATGGCAGCAGCCACGTCACGGCGCCTGGCCTGCAGCAGTCAGCGGTCGCGCCCAGCTAGCAGGCAAAGTATTAAGGGCCTATTTGGTTAGAACCACAAGAGTGGGAGCACACGGTTGTGTGGTCCACAAAGCCGGAATCGACGGCCTGTGTGACTTGGCGTTAAGAAACACGGTTCGACTGAGCCAGCCCTCCCGTCGATCCATTCGCTGACCATACAGTTTTGTGTGGTCAGCGGCCCACGTGGTGAAATCTAAACACGACCTGACATGTGGGAGGATGGCTGCGATTCTTGCGGAGGGCTTTGACCTCGCAGACGTACGTCGGCTCCAGCCGGCATTCGCGGCCCGAGCCGACCGCGCGTGGCTGGTCAGCCGTTTACAGCAGGAGGTTGCTTTCAAGCAAGAAGTCACCCTCTTATTTGAAAATAGAGTAGTTCGCCAGCTACTTGTCGGCTGGGGTTGCTCGTCGCGTCACCCTTGGAGACCTGGAGGGCCAGGAGCGGGGTAGGATTAGTGCTCAGCTACTTTTAGCTTCACTAACCTGTGAGGAATGGATGGTGGTACAGGGCTACGTCCACACATTCACAACCATACGTGCAGGCATCTCGAATGGCCAAGCCGAGCCTTTCGGGGAGGGGCGGAATGGGTCAGGCGGAGGCGGTGGGGGGTGGGGGGGGGGGGATGTCAAGGTCGCGCGCTGTTGGCCGGGCGAACCTGGCTGTAACGCTCCGGAACCTTCGCAACTCTCCGCCCGGGACCTGCTGATCTCGTGCGCTTCAAGCTGAGGTTAGCGGACCGCCGCCGGCGGCGACATCGCGACTCGCAGTGAGTGGCGGCTGGCCACGAAACGCACGTCTATTTCTCTACTCATTTCTTCGTTCTTTCATTTTATTTTTTTTCTGGCTTTCTTTGCTCTATGGCGATGCAAACGAAGCGCGGGTTCACATGAGCTCACAAGTAGAAAGAGCGACGGCATTGTCCGCTTTCACCATGTCCACCGCACCTTAGCACACCCACACGCGCCCACCAGTCACACGCCAGGCTTGCCATCCACCGCTCCAATCCATGTCGTGACGTGACGCGAGGTGACCCACACAACTGCGCGTACGCCCACCGCCACACGCCAACCGCGGAGTAGGATGCGTCGTCGTTCGTCGTCCAGACATCCCGAGTTACCATAGCGAAAGAACGAGATCCTCCATCGGCGCGACGCCAGAAGAGTCGCCGCTCCCGGTTCCGAGAGAAGTCTTCCGATAACCTTCTCGAAGCTTTGAGACTGACAGTCAGCCTACCAGTGGTAGGCTGCCTCTCTCGATTAGTGCCTCCGCTCCTCACTCCGTCTCCACCCGCTCTCGACCCTCCCGTACCCTTCCCCCGCCTTCCCGTCTTTCGCCCGTTAGTTTTCTTCGCCTGTCAGCGCCGGGCCCTCCCTCCTTCCCTCTCTCCCTCGTTCCCTCCCTCCTCCCTCCCTCCCTCCTCTTCGACTCCCTCCATCATTCCTCGCTCCCTCCCAAACTCCCTACTCTCACTATGGCCGCCACAGCCAACCACTGCCGCTGCTCAATGCGTTCCACTCCGCCGCTCTCGCGGCCGCGGCTGCTTCTGCTGCTGCTGTTGGCTGCGCTCTCTCTCCGCTCGCAAGCCGAGGCAGCTAGCGCTACCAGTGCCAGAAAAGTTACCGTGACGTCAGCAGCACAGCTGGCGTCAGCAGTGGACCTCAGCAACCGCCTCAAGGTGAGAAAGAGTGGAGAAGAGATGAACTCTTTCTGGACAATTCTGCAAATAGCCAGGAAAGCAAGGCATCCTCACCGCGAGAGTGAACAGAGAGATGGGATGGGAGTGCGCAGTAGGAGGCTCCTACCTCGGCTCCAACTAGGAGCAGAGGTGGGATGCATGCGCGCACAAGAAACGAAGACTCTCTCTCGAGTTGAGAGAGTTTGGGAGTCTGTCAACTCTTTGAGCACTCCTGCATCCCACCCTCAAACTGGGAGACCCTCCTCCCAGCGTGAGACTACAGAGGAGGAGAAGCGGCGGGATGGAGAGGAAGAGAAGGCGTGGCGTGGGGTACAAAAAAGGAGAAGAAAATGTGGGAGGTGGTGGGAGTGGCGGATCCACTGAACCCTACAGCGTCACCCTAACCCAAACCCCAAACCCTAAACCCTGAACAAAAACCTTAGGCCGAAAGCCTATGGCTTTTAAGAAACTTTTGCTATAGATTCTGTTCCTGCTGGTTCTGCTGCTGCTGTTAGGCTGCTGTTGCTGCTGCTATGACTAGAGAGCGGCAAATGAGATTTTTCCAGGCCGGGACTAGTGTGAAATTTAAGCCTTCACTTCACCGATCCCTCGGTTTTGGAACTTTTGACAAATTTCAACCGAGGCTCTCCCAAATAATTCTCCTTTGAATCTTGTGAGCCCTTCCCGAGCTGCAGTCTAGTTTCCCGCTCTCTAGCTACAACTGCGGTGTTGCTGCTCCTGCTGCTGCTGCTGCTGTTCCCGCTGTTGCTGCTGTTGCTCCTTTTGCTGCTGCTTCTTCTGCTGCTGCTGCTCCTGCTGCTGCTGCTGCCGCTGCTGATGCTGCTGCTACTGCTGCCGCTGCTGTTGGTGTTGGTGCTGCTGCTGATGCTGCTACTTCTGCTGCTGGTGCTGCTGCTACTGCTGGTGCTGCTACTGCTGCTGCTGCTACTGCTGCTGGTGCTGCTACTGCTGCTGTTGCTACTGCCGCTGGTGCTACTGCTGCTGGTGCTGCTACTGCTGCTGCTGCTACTGCTGCTGGTGCTGCTACTGCTGCTGCTGCTACTGCTGCTGCTGCTGTTCTCTCTGTGCAAGCTGAATAGATTGGGCGTTGCTCCTTCTCTAGCACACAAGTTGTGTCAAGTAGTAGTGCCAACACTTACCACTTGCCTGTGCTGTTTCCTTTTGTGGGTTGGCGGCATGTCACACGTGTGTGGGCAGGTGAGGGTGGAGGTGACGTTAGCAGCCAACATCACTCTGTCTAAGGCGTTGCCGCTGCTGCAGTCAGGCGCCTCACTCTCAGTCACTTCTGCCTGCAAGCCGCCCAAGACTTCAGCGTCATCATCAGGCCGCAAGGGCAAATCAGTGACCACACCGTACGTCGCATCATGCCACATGCCATCTTGAAGCGTCACCCATCGTGGCATTGCATTGCAGAATACAATGCCTTGACATTTCTTTTCAATGGGTCACCTGGAATCACGTAGCCATGATTCTCGCCCCTCCACACTGAACACACACCAACCTCTCTCTACCTCTCTCTCTCCCTCCCCCGCCTCCCTCCCTCCC
>SZWC01008198.1:77557-119405 GCA_023375785.1 Penium margaritaceum
GCCCCTACCCATAGCTCCAATGTGGCCAATTTCCCATCATGGAGAAGGGTTCCGTCGGTCCTTCAGGGTGAAACGGGGAAATGCTGCGCCGCCTTAGGGCCTGAACCGACGACCTGTAACTGCTAGTGATTCAGCTGCCTCTTGGCGCGTGGCGAAGTGACGAGCAGTTGCGATCGAAACTGCGAGATCTCGCGGAAGTGCGCGAATCCGCCAACCCTCGGCTCCATTCGGCGCTGATTTTCCTTTGATTAACCGCCGATTAAGCGGCCGTCGCAACCCCAGAATGCCTACGTGGCCAGCCTCCTCAGACCTTGGAGAATCATTCCGTGAATCAAAGGGAAGAATCAAAGCGAATGCCCTTAATCAAGACGTATCGTACAATTGTTTTTTTGTTTCGTCTTTCAATAAAAATGGAACGGCATCTACGGTCCACGGTAACTTAAGGAGGAGGACGATTTCGACGACGACGTCAACGGCGAAAACGACTATCCGAATCGCGTTGACGCATCGCAAGTCCGAGCCCTCGTGATTGCGCGACGCGCAATCACGAGGGCTCGGTCCGTCGGAAGCGGCGATGGGTCTGGCGAACCGTCGTGGGCGCTTCGGTAAGGCGCTGTTCGGGTTGCGATGTCGACCGCAAAATCAGGAAGGCACCCGCTAGTTACGCGGAGTGCAAACCCCGCGAAATCGAAGGGACCTGGCTGATGTTACCGCTGATTCGAACTGGTGACCCCCCAGGCGGGGAATCGATCGATAATCATGATTTATACAAAAATCGAGCGCGAAACTGTTGAAACCCTAGAATCAGTAGCAGTAACCTGGCGTCGGTTCCGGCCCTTACTTGACCCGGAGCGCTCAGCAATCCGGTCAGTCTTCTCGCGTTCATCGTCAGTTGTCTGACCTTCCAAATTCGTGGTGTTGGTCCACACCTGCCGGACTGCGGCACGGCAAGAGTAGCGGGCAAAAACGGGCTGCCGAAGAGGCTGCCGCAAAGAGTCCCGCGGACCCTGCCGCAGACTCTGCCGCAGACTTTTCACCGCTAACTCGAGGAAACGGAACCCTGGTTCGCGCGGAAATATTCTGCGGCAGAAGCCGTTGACCCGCAAGAATCGGGCCGACCGGATTCGAACCGGGTCACACGGGTTGTGGCAAGTCAACACGCGCTTTCCCGTCGTCGCATTGGCCACCGCAGAACTCTGCGGCGGAAAGTTTTTGCTCCGAGAAGTGCCTTTGCGGCGACCTCGGCATGCCGCAGAACTAAGTGCGAGCATGCGGAACCAGTCGGGGGGATCCCCGCCTCCTCCGCCGTGGACCTGCCGGCAACGATAGTCCTGCGGTGGCCGCTCTTTTTTTTGCGCGAGCCACATCAGATCGCAAACGGTTCGCAACGCCATGTCAGCTCGCAACTCCGACCTTACCGCCCGCGCCTTCTCTGCCGTGCCGCAAACCGACGAGTGTGGACCAACGCCCGTATGTGGAACGGTTACACGTTGAGCTGATTTCATAGGATACCTGCGACTCGCGGTATTTTCGCCTGGTGCCGTCGACTAACAATTATCAATTTCCTGCCTTCTTAATTACGAAAATTTGCTCGACGTTTGCACTCATTTACCGCGCGCGAAACCTGACTTTCGCCATTCGGTAATGAAAAGTACGAGAAAAATGGCATGCGAGAGAGGATTTTACGATGGACTTCCGAAAGTTTCCAAGAACATGGGTTTGCGATGTATTTTACGGGTAAGTCAACCGTCCTATAATATTTTTCCAATTGAAACGACTGTTCTTGTACATGTGTAAAGAACAATTTCTACGGACAAGATCCTTTGTCGTGCGAACATTTTTGGACATGTAAAAGGCGGGAACTGAATTTCGACATTTCTGTACCCTCTGACCGTCTAAGGAAAATGTCGATAGACAGGTGGCGTCGCGTAGAGGATCTTAGCGGATCTTTCCAACTTACATAATTCCGGTTGCGATCAACCCGTTTAAGAAGAACGTGAATCCATACTGACGTTTCAATTAATTAATGTAGAACGCGACTCAATGAAGAAGTAATCTGACCGCCGCGGCATCGCACGAATAAAACCGTGTCGGCTAAGGCGTCACGCAAAGCCGCCCAGGGTGAAAACGTATCTGGCGGTCAATGGCCGATGTCACACTGAACGAACGAAAACTCACCGTGGGAAGTCGTGGTGACCTGAGTTCATTGGGTCAATCAACTCGTTCGTCGCAAACCGCGTCTACAGTTCTTGATGAACTCGATGGCGCATAGTTATCTGCGTTCAAGTTCATTCAGCACCAGTGTGGCACCATCTGATCGCAAGTAGCATGCATGTTTTAAAATTTGTTTTTTCCATTCTCGTCAAAGTGGATTGACGTCGTGCATGCAATGACGTACCTTGCTTTCATGACGTCACAATCCAAGTGAAAACAAGCGAATTGAATCAGCGGCAGTTTGACGGACAACTGTTTATCCACAAAGTACGTACCCGTGGACAGTAGTGAGGATTTGCTACACCTCGAAGGGTGTAGAAACTTTATAACAACTTGTCAATGGCGCACAATTGTTCGTGCGTTTATAGAGTAATGCAACTCGACAACATGGGTCACCGCTGACAGTCTGGCTTCAGAATTTTTTTTGAAAGGGCGAAATAGCTCGGATACCCGCACCACGCTCACTATGAAGCTGGCATACCCACAAGTCCAAATTTTGACACAGCATACCTGTAACGAATTGGTACGGGAAGCTTGACCCACTGGGCCAAAACCGCGGTGATTGAGGGTCTCCGACCCTAAATCCATCCCGTCCAATCGCCCACAGTCCAGGACCCGATCAAGCCATGAGGAGAGGCCGGCCCGTGCTACACTCCTCCCACCTAGGAGTGGACCCGCCTTCGGCGTCCATAGAGGGACTCGAACCCTGGCGCTCTGATACCAATGTAACGAATTGGTACGGGAAGCTTGGCCCATTGGGCCAAAACCGTGGTGATTGAGGGTCTCCGACCCTCAATCCATCCCGTCCAATCGCCTGCAGTCCAGGACCCATTCAAGCCATGAGGAGAGGCCAGCCCGCGCTACAATACCCACCTCTTTAAAAAATGGACTGACGTATCCGGCCCTCGCTCGCCATGCTCGATTAGCCACATGCTACACTGATCGAGCATGGCGACGAGGGTCATGTGACCGTCGCTCGATCGCGACCGTCACTCCCTTGCGAGATCGCGATGGAGCGATGACCCTTTTGTTTTTTTTATCGACGCGCAAACCCCTATTACGATCTAGTGTTTTCTATGTTTTGCGCGGGCGGAGCCCGCGCAAAACATAAAACCCTACATCGTAATAGGGGGTTTGCGCATCGCAAAAAAACCATAATGGTCATCGCTCCATCGCGATCGAGCGAAAATGCCTATTTCAAAATTCGGTATTTTTTCCCGCGGCACACAAACCAGCCTGGTTTGCATAACAATACTTGCAAACCCAGCCCCGAATTACGTTCGGGCTTGAAGTGTTTTTTTTGCTTGGGCATCTGCTCAGCCCCGGGGTAGCGGGGCCCAGCAGATGCCCGCGCTTTGCAGGGGTGTCTCGGACCCCCCACGCAAACCCCACGCAAACCCCACGTAAACCCCTCCCTTGAACAGTCACAAACACCTCAAAAGAGGGGTTTGTGATTATTCGAGTGGCTTGATGACGTCAGCATTCTGACGCTGCATTTCATAAAACGACGACATAGCTTTTTTTTATATGTCGTTCCTTTTTTGACCTGTGGATATAGCTTCTTTAATTTGGTCCATACTGGGCATGCCGTTCCAGTTTTTGAACGTGCGGGCACGCCGAGCTTTATTTTTGGACATGGTGGGTATCTAATCTTTCCGTCCTTTTTGAAACTTTCTATCAGTGCCAACCCACCGAGGCCAGCTACTAAAGGCACCAGTGTGACTGAAAATGCCCAACAACAACCTCCGACTCGTCACCTTTTCAAGAGAAGGAACTCCGAACGCGGCTCGGAATGCAACGGGGCAGTGTGGAAACGGTCAATGTTGGAGATAGGTCTCACCAGCTGCTTTAGTCCTAAAAGAAAGGATGGGAACCACTACGTTTTATCAAATGGCCCTATTTGATCTAGAGCCACCACTTTTTTGCTAAATGGAACGTAGATGATGAACACGTATAAGTTGAGAAGCAGAACACGGTTTGAGAATTTGGGACACTTGAGTAATGTGTGATAATCGATAAGTATACTTAGATGACAAGTGTCGAAACGACCAAACACCTACATGCAACTATCGCGTTACAAATGAGGCGTATTCAGGTCGTAGGGTTGATCGTCGAGCGACGCATGTGGAGTCCCATCGTCAGTGGTCGGATCGAGAAGCTCCACCGAGGAATCGAGGGGCCTCAAAGATTGACGGTAAAAATACGAGATGCATCATTATAAATCTTGATACAGAGTAAAAGCGCGCCCCCATACCTGGCTCGCATTGTTACGCCATCTACCAGCGAGATTTTTTTGTGTTTCACCTCTCGGGTGTTGAATCGCGTTATTTTTTACTCATATCCATAAAGTACCTTAGAATCGCCAAAGAGAATCATTTTTGGCAAAACCCCCTCGTAGCATTTGGGGGTTGTGGGCTTTATTAAGCTTCCGGCACCTCCCAGGCCTCGTAGTAATGGGGTTTGGGAGGTTTTCTTTCAACAAAGGGGAAGTTCAGTCTCCTAAACGTTTTTGCATGTGCAAAAACAAATTCGGGGAAAGTCGAAAGTGACTAGGTATCCGGTGAAAATACTTCGAGTCAACGATGGATGGGCCATTTTCCTTAGTCGGCTATGGCGTCGCGCGAAACAGCCAATCTCTATATTTCTCGATGCGTCGTGAAGACTATCAAAATGTCGTGAAACTTCCCTCGACGATTCTTGAAAGTGGTCGATGTTGTCAGAATGGGCAAGAAGGATTGCCGAAGGGTGACGGCAGTTGGCCGAACGGCCCTCGACCGTCGGAGGAAAATTTGGGGTCTCGATACTCGGTGAGTTATTTTTGTAATGATAGAAATTCCTACTCATAGGGCTAACCGCGACGTCTTGGTGCGCGTACAGATGTAGCATGGGGACGGTGATAATATCCGT
This sequence comes from Penium margaritaceum, assembly GCA_023375785.1. Taxonomy (NCBI): domain Eukaryota; kingdom Viridiplantae; phylum Streptophyta; class Zygnematophyceae; order Desmidiales; family Peniaceae; genus Penium; species Penium margaritaceum. The sequence continues at coordinate 82,679 of SZWC01008198.1, forward strand.
CAATAAGGTCATCGATGTGGCGGAGGTTGTCGTAGGGTTCCCAACTGTCATGAGCTAGGTTGTAGCTGTGCCTCTTAACAACATACTCCGTCATTTTGCCACATCGTCAATGGCTGAGGATGTCCTTGATGACATGCTTTGCGTCCTCGTCCACTTGTATAGGAGGAGGGGGAGGCACATCCCTGCCCGGGAAGTTTTTACCGTGGTCCCGGTGCTTGAGTCTCATATTGTGGAACAATGGATGAACTTGCATGGTGTCAAGGAGTTTGAGTCATGCAACCACCGGGGTTTGCATGCGCTCCATCTCAAGCGGTCCCAACCATCCGGGTTTGAGCTTCGAAGAGTCAGCTCCGTGAAGGTTGATGTTTCTTGAACTGAGGAGAACTTTTTTGCCTGTGGCGAACATGTCGTCGCTGTTATGTAGGTCGGCTTCTCGCTTCATCGTTGCTTCTGTCTTCGTGAGCATTTGCCATGTTTCATCCCAGATGGTGGAGAAATCGTAGCGTTGGCTGTCAACCGCAGGAATGTTGCTCCGCTAGTGTGGCAGAAAGTTTTCCATACACCACTCCAAATGGAGTTTTACCCGTTGCGGTGGATATTATGGATTTGCATGCGATTTTGATAGTCGGGAGTTTGGCTGCCCAATCCGTCCCTTGTGATTTGCATGATTTTCAGAGAAGTTGTTCTTGGGTATGATTGGTCCGCTCCGTTTGGCTGTCGGTTTGAGTGTGCACCGTTGTGGAAAGCTGGATTTGATTATCGTAATGAGTCATCAGTTCGTGCCTAAAATGGCTAGTAAATGGACCGTCTCTGTCGCTTGTGATGGTTCTTTGTTCGTCGTGTAGCCATACGATGTTGTAAAAAACAATCGTACTGTCCCTTCGGTGGTGACTGTGATCATCGTCGGAATAAAGTGGGACATTTTGGAAAACCTTTCGACAACCACGAGGATTGCGTCATATCCCTTGGGTGTGACCGGTAATCCGGTGACTTAGTCCATGGAGATGTCGGTCCATGGTTCTGTCAGAATGGGGAGTGGCTGCAAAAGTCTAAGTGGCCACGTGGAATGGGATATTTGTCGCTGACATGTGTCACAGGATTTGCAGAAGTTGGCCACATCGGTTTGCATCTTGTCCCACCAGTAGTGCATCTCGAGCTTCTTCAGTGTCTTATCTTCTCCAAAATTTCCACTCAGACCGGTGTCGTGGTATTCTTCGAGCAGCATGCGGTGGAGTTCGTCGTTTAGAGGTACGACCACTGGCAAGGGAATCGTCGTCGCCAATAGGGTACGTCGTGCCAGAACTTGGACTTGTCGTACCCGCCATGCTCGTCGTAGCCACGTGTGAATAAAATCTCGAGATACGGATCTCGCTAAAGTTGAAGTGTCACTGCTTCAGCCGTTAAGTCTGGTCGACAGTTGAGCGCATCTGCTGGGTTGGTTTTGCCCAGCCGATACTCGATATTGTAGTGAAACCCGGATACAAGAAACTCCATCCATCGGGTTTGACATCAACTGAGATTCGGTTGTGTCTTCAAATATGTTAGTGCATCATGGTCGGTGCATATGCCACATGGCGGCATTCAAGATAGCACCGCCAAGACTTAAATGTGTGTACGACCGCCAACATCTCCTTCTTGTGTAAGGCGTAGTTGAATTCCGGCCCATGCAACTTTCACAACATGTAAGTGACTGGTTCCTCTCTGTTGTCGTGATCATGTAGGAGAACCGCACCGTTGGCTCGGTCGGAAGCTTCCACAGCCATGATGTAGTCCATTATTGGATCGGCCAATCGTAGGGTTGGGGCCAAGGTCAGGGCGTTCCACAAAGCGGTGAACGCTCTTTGTTTGTTGACTCCCCTCTGCCACTCGTTTTCTTTTTTAGTGAGATCAGAGAAAGGAGCTGACACTTGGGCGTAATCCCGTATGAAATGCTGGTTATAATTACAAAAGTCGACGAACACTTGGACGTCTCGGACGTTGGTTGGCGTCGGCCAATCAGCAACTGCTGCCATATTTTTTTGATCGATGGTGATCCGTCCGGCGTTGATGACGTGACCCAAAAACTCGATCAAACGGCGGTGGAAGTCACACTTTGAGATTTTTTCAAAGAATTTCTCTATTTGTAAAACTATAAGAACTTTTTGGAGATGTCCATCGTGCTCCTCAGGGGTGCGGCTGTACACCAGAATGTTGTCGAGATATACCACGACAAAATCGTCAACATATGGGCAGGAAATGTTGCTCATTGCCACCATGAACATCGCCGAGGCATTTGTGATTCTAAACGGCATGACCGTGAACTTGAAATACCCATAGCGGGTTCGGAACACCTTCTTCTCAATGTCAGCATCTGCCACGATGAACTGGTGATAGCCGCTACTTAGGTCGATTGTAGTGAAAAATCGGGCTCTTCGGAGTTGGTCAAAACGTTCTTTGGGACGGGGGAGAGTTAAGCGGTTCTTTATGGTAGCGTCGTTCAATGCCCAATAGTCTACACACATCCGCATCTCGCCCGTTTTTCTTTTTCACGAAAAGTACTGGTACGACGTATGGTGACGTAGATGGATAGATGAACCCTTGACCGAGCATCTCGTTGAGCTTCTTTTTCAGCGCGGTCAGCTCATGGTTGCTCATCCAATAGGCTCCTAAAAAGGTGGGTCGGTTTCCCGGTTTTACCTTGATGTGATGGTTGATTACGAGCTGAGGTGGCAAGGTATTAGGGTGTTCGTCGGTGAAGACGTCCGCAAACTCTCGGATGAGAGGCACGAATTCCTTGGGAACCATCATGAACTTTGTCGATGCCAATGAGGCCGATGAAGCTGAAGAGGTTGATGAGACCGATGAGTCAGATGCTACCACTTCCGCTTCCTCTATTGGATCAAGATGTATAAGCCACGCACGAACTCCTCATCGCATAGAGTGCTTGGCCACATTGAGCGATATTGACTGCACAGGTTGTCGCTTCTTGGTCGCTATGCTTTCTCTGCTACTTCGACCTCTACTGCTTCTTTTATCGACTTTTGCCCCATGCACGGAAGTTTTCGCTTGGCACCGTTGATTTCCACGTAGACGTCACCACTATTCTTGTCAATCTGTAGATTATGCTACTATAGGAAATTGTGTCCGAGAATAACTTTGTATCACTCATTCGACATGACCTGTAGACTGTTTTGTCCTGCAAGTTTCCCACTTGTAGTCGTAGTTGTTCTTCGAAGCCTCCGTATCTAAAATCGTGGTTCGGTTTGCAAACCCAGCTTTCGAACCATGTCATTGCCTACAGAACTGTGAGAGTCCCCTCCATCCAATAGCGCCGGTACCAGGGTACTCGGGGAAGCACTTTAGCAATATCACCGGTTGATCATCCTTGTACCCCTCGTCAAACTTAGTGATCTAAAAAATCCTCTATGGTGTTGTGAGTAGTTCAGATGGGCAATCGTTCGGCGTAGATCGCTCCTCTCAGACAAGAGTTGCGCCTTTCACTCCTGCCCTTTGCCGTTTCTCGACTCAGTTTTCAACGACTTCCCTCCTTTTTGGTCTGCTGCTTGCTTCGACAGTTTTGAGCGATATGCCCGACTTTTCCATAGTTGTAGCAGATGCACATGTCGTTTTGGTCGACGGTGTCCACTTCCATCAGAGTCAGGGAGTCTCCCGACTGGCTTTTTTTCCTTCTACAATAATTGTGGTTGGGAGGTTGCCTGCCGCAAGATTCCTAAATCCGACCGTTGTAGTCGATACTGTCAATCCTTTCTATTGTTTCAATCATTTGTGGTAATTCGTTCTGTGTGCCGAAGATGGCGATCGCTCGCCGGACGTCCCGTTTGAGGCCGTCGTTGTTGTAGTGAAAGCAGAGCTCGTCGGGGGCGATGTTTGCACCTGTGATGATCTTGAAGAACCTCCGTGTGTACTCTGCCATGCTTGTCTGCTGACTAAGGCGCTGAAGTTTGTCCCGAGCATCAGACATCTTGTTCAGTGGTCTAAAACGTGCGAGCACTACGCGCAAGAATTTTCTCCAGTTGGTTGGCGACGTCAGCGCGTCTCGCCATGCGGGTTGATGTGCTCCAAGGGTAGAATGCCTGTGGTTGATGATATGAGACCGGTGCCGTTGGCCGTTGATGAGGCCTCGCCGTTGGCTGGCCTTTAGGTTGGACCACCAACTAAATTCTGTGTCACGCAAAAGTGCAGCCGCGAGGTCAATTTTCTCCCAGTCTTCGTTGACCCCAGCAGCGATAAAGTACACCTCCAAGCTCTTGAGCCACATCTAAACCGTCGATCTTTTGGAATTGGCAGGATCAAACGGTGCAGGAGGAGCCAGACGAATATTGAGTTCCTTCAAAAGTTGGTTATTTCTCTCGACGAGCACCACCTGTGTTGCACTTGCGTTTCAAAGAGCCTCCATCACGACGTTGAGTTTTTGGAGTAGATGGGTGTTGATTCTTTTGGGCGCGGAGATGTGGTTTCCCAGTTCCTCGTTGATCCATGCCTGTCGTCCGGTGCCACATGTCGTTCCTGTTGCAAACGTTGAGGCAGTTGGCTGGGCCGGCTGGTTTACCGCCATCAGATCCATGGCCGGATTGGCCGTTTTCGGGACTGACCTAGAGCCAGCATAGCCAGCCACGCCAGTATTTGCTGTCAATTCAGGATTTACATGCATGGTCATGTTCAGCTCCTCCATCGCCAAATTTGTTGCCAATGACCGGTTGCTGGTCGTCGGGTGCGCTCACTACCTTCACGTCATAGTCGTGAAGTCTGCAAAGTCTTGACGTGCGAGATACGCTATCGACTTGTACGAGGTAATCCTCCGAATGAGTAAAGTTGTCAGATGCCTCTCGCTCACCGCTGCACCTTGATACCAAGTGTTATGCCGAACGGAGTGCAAACGGTGAATAGGTATGAGTTTTGAGGCAGAACACGGTTTGGGAATTTGGGACATTTGAGAAATTTTTAATTAACAGCAAGCGTACTTCAATGACAAGTTTCAAAATGACCGAACACGTATCTACTAGTGTCGAGTTACAAATGAGGCGTAGTCGGGGTCGTTGGGTCGATCGTCGAGCGACACGTGTGGAGTTGGGTCGTGAGTGGTCGGATCAAGAAGCTCCACTGAGGAATTGGGGTGCTTTGAAGATCGATGGCGGAGATGCGAGATGCATGTTTATAAATCTTGATATATCTCAAATCGTCGAGAAGTTGACCAAAATATCATGACACTTATGTCGATGATTCTCGAAAGTGGTCAAAGTTGTCAAAATGTGCAACAAGGATCACCCGAGGGTGAGGGCAGTTGGCCATATTCTCCTCGACCATTGGAGTAAAAATCGGAGTCTCGACACGCGGTGGGCTATTTGTGTAATGAAAGAAATGCCCACTCCGAAGGTTTAGGGACTTGTGTACATCTGGTACGTAACAACCACGAACCTACGTAGGGCTTGGCTTGGGTCAGGCCCCATCATAGATGGCCCTAGCAAATTGAGTACAAGGCCATCTGCACTGGGGCAACGGTTCGTATCCTCGCACCGTTCCAGTAGTTAGCTCCATTTTCTTCCTTGGTGCTACTGCACCAATTGCCGTTTGCGCCAAACATATCACCGCTACCTCTGGGCAACATCACCAGAACAATGGATGGGGCATGATTATGATAGATGATGGTCGTGTGAGGATGCCAAACCCGGACATGACCGAGCGTTGCCTTCGGACGTCTCTACGAACAGGTACTATACATGAACCGGAAATCTTGATGGAGAGGTGATGGTTTGATGTCACCACTGTGCAAACTGAATGAATTAACTCCACGGTACTTTTTGCATCTATAACTAAGCCATCCACCAAATTACACCGAGCAAAACATAGGTGGTTCAAAGGGATGAGGTGTGGAACCAAAGATGATTGAGGATTTTGGGACAAGTAGATGAATAACATGAAGTAGCTAGTGTACTTCGATGACAAGTGTCGAGTGTGTCAAGCACATCTAGACAATACTGAGAATGAGAATAAGGCCGAAATTGGGCCATCAGCATTTCAGCCAAGCGACGCGTGCGAGGTCTCGCTGTGAGTGGTGGATTCGAGAAGCTCCGCTGAGAAGTCGGGGGGCTTTGAGAATATCGCGACGCTTCTTTACAAAAGTCGAGCGTCGTCGAGAAGTTGACCAAACGATATCCAAACATTGATATGGTTCATGACACTCCTGTTGACCATTCTGGAAGTGGCCAAAATTATCAGAAACTTCTTGAACAGAGCACTAGAGGCCGGGACACTTGGTCAAAATGCCCTCAATCCGGCATAAAAATCCAGAAGAAGCCGCGCTGTGGGACATGAATGTAAGAACATAAATTCCCACTTGCGAGTTTTAGGGACTCGTGTACGTCAGGGATGTAACACTTCCTCCCCTTTTAGCCACGAAGCCCCGGCGGGCTAGTAGCCTTAGCTCCATCTGGCACCAAACAGAGCCTACCTCGAGCTTTGTTTTCTTTCAGTGCTAGAGCTGTCACATTAGGTGACCTACTTTAGACTCACATGTGACATGTTGTTAGTTTTGACTGGCATAGATGAGTTCCAAACTCGGACTGGCTTGGTGTGGTGGTTTAGTTATTGAGTGGATTTCTGCCCTCGAGTTTGGATGAGCGCCGGGAAGCTTCGCTCACCAGCCGAGTGAGCTCGGTTAGCGAGAATCACTCGTAAGAACTCTCTCTCCCTTTCCTTGACTTTGGGAAACTATGGCGACGGCCATGGCCGCCTTGTAAACCCATGGCTGCCTTCTTGGAACTTGCACCATTTCAAACGCGAATAGTTCCATTAGATTTGCAACACTTATCTTATGGTACCAGAGCCCTGATCGCAGGGCGTGGGGAACACTGAAGAGAGAGAGAGGAGGAGAATAGAGCCGCGGCACTAAGGTCGGCGTAGCAGCAGACTGCAGCTGCTGTAGTCACGCGCGCAAGGGCAGGCAGACCTTGCAAGGTCTGCGTTCTGCCATAGTGCCGCGCGGAGGCACCTTGGCAAGTATCGCCAAGGGTCTCCACAAGAGACCCATTGATTGACGGGGAGACCGGCGGACGGCCGCCGAAAGCACCCGCAAAGAAAAGAAAAAAGAAAGGGAAAAGGGGAAACTGCACGCCAAAAGGAGACTCGAGGCACAAGAGATCAGCAGGAGATTGTGCATTTGCTAATCTGCCCTATTCTTTGGCAGAATAGGCGCAACGCCAAGGGCATTGGGCAACAAGAGACCAGCCAACTTCAAACCAATCTGGAGTCCCCCCCCCCCCACCCCCCACCGCCTCCGCCTGACCCATTCCGCCCCTCCCCGAAAGGCTCGGCTTGGCCATTCGAGATGCCTGCACGTATGGTTGTGAATGTGTGGACGTAGCCCTGTACCACCATCCATTCCTCACAGGTTAGTGAAGCTAAAAGTAGCTGAGCACTAATCCTACCCCGCTCCTGGCCCTCCAGGTCTCCAAGGGTGACGCGACGAGCAACCCCAGCCGACAAGTAGCTGGCGAACTACTCTATTTTCAAATAAGAGGGTGACTTCTTGCTTGAAAGCAACCTCCTGCTGTAAACGGCTGACCAGCCACGCGCGGTCGGCTCGGGCCGCGAATGCCGGCTGGAGCCGACGTACGTCTGCGAGGTCAAAGCCCTCCGCAAGAATCGCAGCCATCCTCCCACATGTCAGGTCGTGTTTAGATTTCACCACGTGGGCCGCTGACCACACAAAACTGTATGGTCAGCGAATGGATCGACGGGAGGGCTGGCTCAGTCGAACCGTGTTTCTTAACGCCAAGTCACACAGGCCGTCGATTCCGGCTTTGTGGACCACACAACCGTGTGCTCCCACTCTTGTGGTTCTAACCAAATAGGCCCTTAATACTTTGCCTGCTAGCTGGGCGCGACCGCTGACTGCTGCAGGCCAGGCGCCGTGACGTGGCTGCTGCCATCGAGAAGTCAAGCTGCGACAGCTCGTCAGCTCGGCTGACTCGGATAGGGAATATCAACATAGCGCTGTCCATTGTGCTGCGTCGGTTGGTCACTTTCCGTCACCGAAAAGGGTGCAAGGTTCACACCGAAACCGGCAGTATGAGGGCGTCTCTGGGAACGCAGCACAAGAAAGACCGTCGTGGTGAAATGACGGCTCAGGTCCATCGCTGCCGGACTCCGGTGCGGTCGACAGAGGGTTTTTCGTCGCTGCCGCAAAGTCTGACGCAGAGTGCCGCGGACTCTGCCGCAGCCTGTTCACTTCTTTTTTTATCCGGTTGGGGTCTAGTTCACGACAATAATTTTCTGCGGCCCCGATAATTTTTCCATAACCCCTATAATTGTACTAGACGGGTGCGACCCCTGGCGCTTTGCTCAAACAGACGTCGGCGGCCGTTCGCCGGAGCGCACGACCCGCGTCGCCTCTATCGCGCCATCCCAACTATCGCGAAGTCACTGGCTGTGGCTGGAAAGGTCATTTAATTTCGGTTATTTTACTCTTTCCGGAATGTTGTCCAACATACTTTGATCATAGGCCTTGGTCCACAGACATCGATTTTCGACACGGCAGGAAAAGCGGCAAGTCATTCTGCGGCAGACCTGCCGCAGAGATGACCGCGGATCCTGCCGTGGACGATTTCCCTCAGTCTTGTGTTCACTGTCCCCCTTTTCGCGCTTTTCCTGCATCTGCGACGGTGGCCGCTGACCATTGCCAACCGATTCACTGGAGTCGAACGCGGTCCCGTGAGTTGGCATACGCTATCCTACTTCCGAACATTACACAGAAGTATAAACTAGTCTTATCGCTCCCATCGGACCAGACCTTTTCAGAAAAAATCATTTCAATGATGATTATGGCCGTGTCTGGGAAAGGGTGAGTGGGCGAAGCAATCTCACCCACTCACTTTGTGACGTCAGCATTAGACGATCCTGGAAATCTCGTGCCCCGAACGGGGGTGAAACACGTCCATCCACCCACTTTGAGTTAGCTACTGTCCGCAATCATCGATAAATTGCAAACCCAAGCTGAGCGGATCAAACAGTCACCAAGGTAACAACTTCCGGAAGGGAGCCCGGTGGGAGGGATTTTCTGCCTGGACCATCTTAAAAACCAAAAAAAAAAAATCGATAAATTGTAGAATGTGTCATTATACGGGAAAAGTCCGCGGTGAAGTTGGTGTCCTCCGCTCACTTCCGCTACAGCCACGCTGACCCATCCACGACCGGAGTGCGTGTATAAGGATGCGAGTGAATTTTCACTCCTATGTTTTTCACCCCTTCGAAGCCACTACCATTATTTCTCCACCGCAGAACTCTGTGGCGAGAAGTCTAGGGAAAAAAAATGCCTTTGCGGCAGCGGCAGCACACCACAAAACTGGGACTTAGAAGCAACGACCAATAGAATAACAGAAATTCTCAACACCGCGGACTGGCCGAAGACGGCGGCACTACGGTGGCCGCGAATTTTCTTTACCAAAAAAAATGATCGCGCAACAAATTTGCAATGCGTTGACCTCTTGCATACAAAAATTGCCAACATTCCGCAAGCAATTGACCACTCGCACAAGGGCAATTCCCAGGTGCGCTATTCCTGCCGTGCCGAAAATCGACGAATGTGGACCAGGCCCATAGGCCGCGACTCGGCGTCCTCATCCATATTGGTCACAAAGTGTCGCTCAAAATCAGATTTGCCATAAGATACTCGTGGCCGAAGCCTGTCTTACACTTCTAGCTATAATCAAGCGCGTTCCTCCTCCTCCTCTCAAATGTGGCCATGAAGACGTCCGACCAGAAATGGTTGGCAAGAGCCAGAAAGAAGCCACGTAAACACTCGGCCATCTCCTAAAGCCATTCTAAACACAAAACGATACAAAGATGTGCATAAAATGTATAACTTTCACCTTCAAGCATGCTCTAAGAGATGAAAAATAGGATGAGATATAAAAGAAATGAAAATTTAGGTAAATTTAATTCTTTTGAAAGAATCGTAACTAAACACTCAAACTGAACCCAAAACCCCAAAAATCTCACGTGTTCATGATTTAAAGCTTTCTTGTGCCTCTCCATGTCCTTAGACTTTGAAGTATCAAACAACTTTTGATGTATAGCATGTTTTTATTAAAGAAAATTCATTCTTCATCTATATATTGAAATAAATTTTCACGTATTTTGTAATAGCTTTCGTCTTATAAGATATATATTTAAATAAATTTCTATATCCAACGCAAAAGCTATTAGAGATAGATAGAAGAAAACTTCATATGATAATATAATGAATTAAATGCATGTCAGCAAATTTTTATCATTTATTTGAAATTTTCATCGAGGAAATTATGTAGAAGATAATTCTTCTTAATTTTCCAACTTAAATCGACGTTGACTAAAGCAATTTAAATTTCCGTCACCTGTTATAGGTGAAACGATGCTTATAGAACTTTACAATTCTCACTGAGGTTTCATTCTCTTTTCAATAATGATTTTACTTGTTCATCTATTGGAGCATTCTTGATGCTAAACATTTTATTTTTTCTGCAAACATATGTATCTTTCTATAATAAATATATCTTAAGGAGAGTGCCAAGTGTTGGAGGGGCTCCTTTTGTCAATATTGCTCACATGTGCCATCCTTTTCCCCTCAGCCTTCTTCATGGCCACATCTTCAAGGAGGAGCTGGCACATGCTTGATTAAGGCTAGAAAATTAAGGCGGGCTACGGACTGGAGTCTATTATGGCCAAACCTAATTTCAGGCGACACTTTCTGGCCAATATCGATGGCAAATACCAAGCCACGGCCATTTTCTGAAGGATTTTAAAAGAATGGCATCAAGAGAAAACTTACCTCAATTTCTTTGGCCATCATTTCAATGATCCTTCTCAAACTGGCCACGGCTCCCATTGTCATCCAACTATCAATAATTTTTCACTCCACTTCACATCTGGCCATAATATTCGTGGCTTGAAAGTAGCCTTACAAAAGTAGAGTAAATCAAGCATGACGTGGCACCTTCTTTTTATGAAGGCCACATCTACGGTCGGCGGGAAAAGGAAATTGTTGATGTATAGTGTTCACCACGATAAGCCGACAACATCTTTGGAAGGGCTTCTAACACAAACAAAATTCTAATGTAGATACTGTATGGATATTACTCTTTAAACAATATATATTCACTTTGACTGTGACATCTTCAAGGTAAATTACATCAGTTAAGCCTACATGATCCAAAACACATATTTAATTATATTTGTAATGACCTAACCTGGAAACGATATTGAATTTTAACATCAATTCATAGTAGCTCATGGAAAGCCTTTCTCATGCAAGAAAAAAAGAGTTTTTATTTTTTTTGGACGGTTCATGTATAAAACATTAACATTAATTTGTCACAGCCTTGAGGATTGACCGAGTGTGCACATGTTCTTATTGTTGTATCAACAATGGGAGTTACACATTCCATTTCGAATGAAGGAAATATCTTCCAGCTAATTTCTGACGAAGAGGATAAAAATAAAAATTGAAATTTATGAAAACATATCTTTTCCATGTGAGATACAATATCAAGCTCTACAAAAAATATAGAAACCAGAAATGTAAATAGGCACCTTTAAACGTCAAACTTATACTCATATCAAACATTTTTCGATCAACAACAACTCCTTTGAACACTGATTTCGAAGTGTGTTTCATTTTCAAGGGAAAAGTCTTGTATATAGATAATTATTCTATAAATTTTTCATTTGAATACGTTGTATGATGATTTGATAAACTGCTAAGAAAATACACTCTGTACCATGTGTTTGTATATTTCCATATTCATCCACATTATTGAAGTAAATTTATTTCTTAGAGGATAGCATGAATCACTCAACATTGACATGTATGAAATATTTGTGTAGCAATTCTACTTAATCCCTCATTATTATTCAGAAACGTTTCAAATTCGAGAGTACTTGTGGAGATTGTTATCCATTGGAAAGGTAATCTCTCTAAATTTCACATGTCCATACAATCCTATTGTTGTCGACAACTTTGTGGCAATAATTCATAGAAGATGCTTTCAGCACTAGATGATTCTCGTTGATATTCTGGGAATACTACCAATTTCCATCTATTATGGCCAATTTTGGAGAAAACAAGAATGACGAGTATTGATGGCGATGCCAAAACGTATTTAGTATGCAAATTAACATTTCAATCATGGCCAAACAAATTAAATGATCGAAAAAAAAGGGCAATTTGGCGCGTCACCATGAGAGGTATGGTTAATCAAGGACTTTTCATACACGACACATTTAGTATAGTAGATACCTACTATATGGAAATTATATGACATTTTCTAGAGAGGTAGTCATATTTAGTTCATGTGGAAAGCTATGTTTATGATTCTTGTGCCTTGGGAACAAATGTAACTATTTAGTGAGGGAAAAAATAGTATAATATTCCTGTTTCACTGTATAGTAAACGTACATATGGCTTCATACTTTCTGGTTGGTTCCCTTTGTACAGTGGGTGTTTAATTTCCAAACTGGAGGCTAGAAAAAAAAAAGAAGCTTCATAACGAGCGTACTTTCACAATTGTTGTAGTGTTTCTTTGTCGGCAAAATCTCCACATCCCCCCCTGAAGTTACAAATGTATTGGGGTTGTGTGTTTGCGTTGTGTATTTCACTACCCTTACTTTAATACATTATATTTACTATACACTTTGTGTATTTCTCACATGTCCATTGGATACAACCATCATATACACTCTCCTAATACACTTTACCCTTGGGGGGGAGGGCAACGTGGGAGTGGGAAATCGCCCCCCAAGGGTGAAGTGTATCTGACAGACACGTGAAAAACACATAGTATATTTTGAGAAGATGTTTAAAAACCCTTGGACCATCAATCTATGATGATTGACGATCGGCGATGTACGATTTGATCATCTATACATGATGATGATCCACGATTCATTACTGTTGACTAGCCCATGACATCCATATGTGCGAAAACCATGTCACACACTGGTAACCACATAGTCGTGACCCCATCTCCCCCCCCCCAACCCCCCCAAAAGCAACAATTGTATTGTGGTTTTGTACTTAGGCTATGTATTACACAACCGTTACTTGAATTCTGCAAGTGTACTATACACTTAGTATATTTTTCATGTGTCCATAAGATACACTTACCATAGACACTCCCCCAATACACTTTACCCTTTTGTTTGGGGGGGCAACATGGGAGCTGGAAATACCCCCCCAAAGGCAAAGGGTATAGGGGGAGTGTCTATGCTGAGTTTGTATGAAGGAAACCAAGAAAAGACGAAGTGTATTCAGAGAAAATGTTAGGGAAAATATCGTCTTTCTCGGGCTCCTAATGGGCCCCGATACTCCGAGGCCCAACAGAAGCCCGTGAAAGAGAAAAATAAAACTCGTAACTCTAGAAGCAACAAGGTCTCAACGGTGTCTCTGCCTAATCCATGTGTCCAAGAATAGGCGTTCTGATTATTTAGAGTAGTAGCATATTTGAGGTCTAAGGACAAATGTAACTTGTTTAAGGGAACTGAAAACGGAGTTAATCTAAAAGAAAGCATGGTTTTTGTTGACTTTTCACATCTTAATTACCGGCCTTCCAAGAATTTTTGCATGATAAGCCATACAAGTACATGCTTATATGTATGGACATATGAAGAAAAGTAAGCTGTAATGTAACTTCCACGAAGGAACCATGAAATTTCCAAAGGCTTTCATTTGACATGTAAACTGTATGAAGAGTGTATGTTTTAGTGGTGATTAACTATAAATGCACCATGACCGACATGATTTAAGCTCTGCGATGTCATATACTGAGATAATATCTGGACAAAGTACCATTCTACATTTAATATATGAACTTCCAGTATACATGTGTGTTTGTATGAAAAAGGTCGATCACAATGGAATCTATGTAAGTGAGATATTTTCTAAGTTCCTATGCATGATTTCAGCTCCCTATTTGTATTTCTTATGACGGTCACAAGATATAGAAATTTTCAAAGGAAATTCCCCACCTTTTGTTTTCTATAAATATTCTTGTAATGAATAATGTAGTCCATAAAATTCATGTTAAAGAAAGAACTTTAGTGTTAGGAAGGCCACCGTAGAAAGTTGTGGACTACCCATGTCATGGAGGGTGTTTACTCATGTAGTATCTTCTGAACGCGAACAGTGCGTGAAGCCAAATGATTGGCCCTGAGAACCCCCTGGGTGACAAGTGGATTGTCTAATCATTCTCATCAAAATTGGCTAGGCATTTGACTCTATAGACATCATTGTCCGATCTTGCAACTTTACCTCTTGATCTTACATGTTCTAACAACAATAGATCTCTCTGAATCTATCTTCAACATGGCATCGAGCCTTTTTCTTCCTAGACTTCATCTTTCACTTCCTCCTCCTGTTCCCATTGTTGTTTCTTTGACGTGTGTTGTGTGCCCTCTTCATTGTTGGGGCTTGTGAAGTGTTGCCGGATTTTTCCTATGCGTGGTGCGGGTTCTCCCCCGTTGTTGCTCCTGGAACTCCAAGGCTGGCCCAATATTGTAGGGTGCGGTGGTGCACATGGTGCATGGTACGGGTGGCATGTGGCACGGTACGTGATGCATCGGTGTTACCTCCTTGGTGCGTTTTGCGCTGCCCTCCCCTCCTCCAGGGCGCTTGTGGCACCGCCCTCCCCTCCTCCTCGGCATGTGCAGTGTTTCCCTTCACTCCTCCTAGGCACGTGAGCCCCTCCCCCCCTTTACCGGCTTGCCCACCCCTCATCTCCCAATCTTCTTCTTTCTCTGCCTCTCCAACCCCAGCCCCCCCTCCGCCTCCCTCTCGTCCTTCTGCCCGTCCGCCCGTCTGTCGTCCATCTATTCGACGGTTTGTCCGTACGTCCGCCCGCTTGTCCATCCATCTGTCCTTGTCTACGGTATTTTGATCGTCCGTCTACCTGTCCGTCTGCCCATATGTCCATCCTTCCATTCTTGTACCCTTCCATTTGTCCCTCCCTTTCTCCCTCGTTTTCATTCCCCTCTCCCTCTCTCTCAATCCGGTCCTCCCCCTCTCCCCCTACCTCTCGCTCCCTTCCTCTCATCATTCCCCTCCCCTCTCCCTCATTTTTGTACTCTCCTCTCCCCCTCGTCCGACTGTCCATCCACCCATCCCTCCGTCCCCCCATCGCTTCCGCCCTTTTTAGCACTACCCTGCCCTTCCTCTCTCGTTATCAACCCCTCTCTCTCTCCCTTGATCACTTCCTCCCCCTTTCCCTCTTGTCCGCCCGTCTGTCTGTCCATCCTTCCGTCCGCCCGTCTCAACATCCCTCTCTCCTCCCCCCTCCCTTCTCCCCTCCTCTCTGTCACTCCCACCCTTCCCCCCTTGATTCCATCCATCCCTTCATCACTCCCAACCTCTGTCCCTCCATCCCTCCCACGCTCACTCCCTCCCTCTCTCCTCTCTCTCCTTGATCCCTTTGCTCCCCTCCCTTTTCCCTCATCCCTCCTCCTCTTGTCTTGACCTTGCTTCCTTCCTGCCATCCTTTCCCCCTGACCTCCTCTCCCTCCATCATATTCCCCCCTTCCCTATTTCCATCATTCTCATCCCCCTCCTTTATTTCTTTCCCTTGATCCTGTCCTCTCCTCCCCTCCCTTGCTCCTTGCATCCTCTCCTCACTCATCCCTCTCTCCCTTGGTCCTTTCCTCCGCTTTTAGCATATATGACCAATGGCCTTGCCCGTGAAACTGTGTATCAACGAGTGTATTGGGAAGTGAACAAACCGGTGAACATGGACTGTTTGCAGAAACTACTACTTATTACATAGAGCCCATTAATTTTTAGATTTTATGAAAGGACAGTTCATGTGGGCTTTGCTGACAGGCAGTGATGTGGATGTTTTTTGACAAATGCTTGCGTGCAGAAATACACTTTTCGATACACAGATCATGAAGTGTGTAAATTTGGGGCCATTAACCATAAGTCGCTTTTAGAGGGGGCCAATCACTCTTCCCCTAAATCCCATTCTCCCCCCTCCTCTCCCTCCCTTCCTACCTTCCCACACCTCCCCTCTCTTGATCACATCCTCCCCTCTCCCCCTCATCCCCTATCCCCTTCCTACCCCTCCCCTCCCCCATCCCTCCCCCTCCCTTCCCCCTTTGATTCAGTCATATCCTATCTCCCTTTCTCCCTCACTCATGTCCTCTCTCTCTCTCTCTCTCTCTCTCTCCCTCTCTCTTCTTTCATTCTTTCTGTCCGTCCTCCCCCTCCCCCTATGCCGAGCTCCCGCCTCTCCAACCCCCGCTCTTGCCCCCCCTCCCATCCTCACCCTCCCTCCCTCTCTCCTCCACACGTCCTCCTTTCCTCCTCCGTCCTGCACCCTCCCTCTCCTTCTCTAACTCTCCATCTCTCTCTCTCTCTCTCTCTCATACACACACACACTCCATCTGTCTCTCTCTCTCTTCCTCTATCTCTCCTTCTCTCTGTCTCCCTCTCTCACCCACTCTCTCTCTCTCTCTCTCTCTCTCTCTCTCTGTCTCTCTCTCTCTCTCACACACTCTCGCTCTCTTCCTTGTTTTATCCCTCTTTCCCCCCCTTCCCCCTGTACCTAGTCCCCGCCCCTCCACCTCCCCCTCTTGCTCCCCCGCCCTTCCTCAGCCTCCCTCCCATTCTCCTCCGCCCACCCTCCTTTCCTCCTCCTACTTGTAACCTCCCTCTCCCTCTCTTAATCTCCACCTCTCTATCTCTCTCTACCTCTCTCTACCTCTCTCTCTCTATATCTCTCTTATCCGTCTCTCTATTTTTACCTCTCCTTCTCACTTGCCCCTTCCCCTCTCCGCCCCCCCCCATCCTTCCCACTGTCCCTTTGTCCTTGCCAAAGGCAGAGACAAAGGGAAAGTCCGCGTCCGCGTCCTCGTTGGTTGCCTTTTTCCTTGGACTTGTTCTATGCTTCTGTCCCATTTGCCTTTCATCCCTTCCTCGATCTCTCCCTTCCTTTATTCCCCCATTCTCTTGGTTCTCTCCCTCCTCTCACCGTCCCCTTTATCCCCACTATCATCCACTTCCTTCTCATTTGCATTGTAGTTCATTTTCTCATCCTCCATCCTTTCCACTCCATCCTCATTCCCGTCAACAATGTTACCATCGTAACCCCCTTCAACACCATCCTCGCACCGTACCCGCTTCCTCACTCCCCACACACCATTATCCCCATCACACACACAATCACCCACCCACACACACACACAAAGACACACACACCTCTACAAACACACCCACCATCCATAGTTGCATCGGCCTCAGCCTCATCAACAACATTGGCATTGGCCTCAACATACCCATTAACATGAGCATCAATATCAACTTCCTCTTCAGCTACAAAATCCCTTCTCTCTTGATCCCCATTATCCTCCCCCCTTTTTTCTCTATCCCTTTATTCCTTTTGATCCCTCTCTCTCCCTCTCTCTCCCTCTATCTCTATCTCTCTTCCTCTCTCTCTCTCTCTCTCTCTGTATATATATATGTATATGTTTCTCACCATCTCTCCCATTCCCTTTCCTTGTCATCCTCACCATCCATGGTGTTGCCACCATCCTCCCCTTTGCCACTACCATCGTCTCCACCATTGCTTCTCCAATCCCTCCCTCTATATGCCCTTCCATAGTTACACCCTCCCTTTTACTAACTCCTCTCCCTCCTTTCTTGCTCCAACCATTCCTTCCTCGATCCTTCCCACCCTCCTTTCTTCCTTATCTTCACCCCTATATCCTTATTTTTCCCCCCTCTCTCCCTCGGCTCCATCATATGCAATCATCCTCCTCATCCTCATCATAATAATAGACATCATCATCATCATCATCATCATCCTCATCATCCTCATCCTCATCATCATCCTCGTCATACTCATCATCATCCTTGTCATCTTCATCATCATCATTATCATCATCAGCCTGAATTTTCATCATCACCACAGAAGCAACAGGGTCCATTTGTGACACCATCATCACCACGGTCATCAACATTCGCCAGAATCTCCTTAGCAATACTCTCTCATTTACCCTAAAGTGTTGTCTTCCGCATAGTCAAGAAAGAGGGTTCTTGTTTGCACACGTTATGTAGGCTTGTGATGTAGTTTTCTTGCCTTCATTGGCCTATCCACCCTTGTTAATACTATCATGTGAAAGTAGTCACAATTCCAATCTGATGGTGTTTAGGGAACAATTGTTGTGAAGTGCCATGACGAGACCCTCCTTTGTGTGGGAGCCATTGAGCCCCTTTTCCTGATTGTGCTATCATGATACAGTAAGAAATTTAATGTTAGGTAGGCCACTGCAAAACTTCGTAGACAACCCATGTTGTGGAGGGCGTTAACCCATGTAGTATCCTCCGATTACACAGCAATACATGTAGCCAATGATTGACCCTTAGAATCCCATGGGTGATAGGTAGATCGTCTGATCATCCTAATCCAGGTTGGCAAGGCAATCGACTCTATACACATCTTCGTCTGGCCTTGCAAATTTACTTCCTGATCTAAGACTTTTTGTCAACAACAGATCTCTTGCAATCTATCTTCAATAATTCATATTCGATGATTGTGCACAAAAACATCACAGCTTGACATTTGTGCAAAAGTGTTGGATTTCTTGCTTCAAAGGAGTGGACTCGTTCCCTAAATGCATCATAATCCCAAGTCATTCAAAAACCATTTTGGCTCCATCCACAAATCCTCTCTCGTATGGCCCTTTTTATGATGTTTCTCACTACCCAATGGAAAAAAGTAAGTTTTGCACGTGATTGATGAGTGCACCTATCTTTGTACGTTGGCAAGTGGAGAACAACATCATGCAAAAACACCTTGTGTTGCACTTATTAAAACAAATACGCTCAACTTGTAACCATTTCATGGATGATTTTAGAAGGTCATTCACCTCACAATGAATGTGAGGGTACTAACCAGATAGGTAAGTCCTCCAGATCAAAAAATGCCGTGAATCATTTCCCTTAGTTTGAAACCTACATGTAGCAATATCGAATTTTATCATATAAAAAAATGATGTTGAGTCTAGACAACATGCATGGAGAGCACACTCAACGACCCACATTCTAAACTTATCTACTCACAAGGCTCCTCATTGAGACAATTGGTGACATGGTTAAATCTATAACGTTTGCTAGGTGGATTTCAAATTAACAATACAATTTTTCTTTTTAAAAAATAATACTTTCATGGACTGTATAACATAATGGTTTACATTGATTAAAGGACTCAAATACTAAGATCCTCCATTTGATCACTATATGAGTCAAATGATCCATGCCTTACCCACTCATCAACAAACATACATAAAAGGTTTTTTGAATGAGTTGCATTTCCATCACGTTGGGGTGATGGAAATTGGCCGGTTGGGGTAGCAGCTAAGATGCGGGGGGGGCTCACTTGAAGGAATCTCATTTAATCAGATTTCAAAGAGCGGAAATTCTGGAATTCCTCGTTCCTCTCCATACTTTTCAACTTCTAACACTAGTCTTAAGTTTGAACCATGTGTTAACCCTCCCCTTTATAACAGATGGATTTGATTTTTGTACCTTTTTAATGGGAACCTCAAATGCAATGTGGTAATGGGGCCTGTAGATTAAATTTTAATACAAATAGGATCTTGAAATTTCTTTAAAAACATCCCATAAACCACCTCTACAAAATCACAAAACTCTCAATGTAGGAGAGTTTCTTGTAGCATAAAGAACAACACCATTGGTATGTCAACATCACATGCCATGCGAATTTAACATGTTTCTTTTTTAGGGACTGGACAAGTATATTTTATTTCTTTCCAAACCTAAAATCAATTTCCCACCTCAATGGGCATACTGGGATTATTACTCCTTGGAAAAAATAAATGGGACATAGCATCTGACCTGGAGGTGATTGGGGCATATTTTTCCAAGGTAGTGGTAAATGTGGCTCATTCTCATTCTCCATGATGACCTCGTTCAATGAGCTAGAGCAATGTCAAACATAACGTATGCAAAACAGAAGACCTGTGAACATGACAACAAGGAGAGAACTAATGGATGAATTTCCTCCCATGAAGGATGTCATGGAAAATGTCTCACTATCAAAGAGTTCATAACGTGGTTTTTCCATTTGTGATTATATGAACAACTTTCAAAGAGGTTGTTCCATTGTTTAGGTTTTTTTTTCATGCATTCTCTCTCATCCACATGTTGAATAATGATTCAAATCAACCTGCAATTCTGTAGGTTTAATAGAACTACCTTTGATGGTATAATGTTTTCATAATGCAATAGATGGTGTGCATATCACTGAAAAATAGGAACCAACTTTTTCTGTGTCTACTTTAGTGGAAATTTTGAATGTCTTAGGCTTATAGTGAACCTCTTTGTGAATGTTATCAAGGCTAGAAGAGGGTTTTCATAATGCATCTCCAACATCCTCCACCTCTTCTTGAACCTCACGTGCATGCTTGGCATGTGGATTAAAAAACACAAACCTCTAGTTTATTCCTTTCTTGATTTGATTTTTTGCTTATACCATTTCCGTTTTGCATGGACTAAGAATCTAAGGAAATGTCACTATAGAGTATTACATGCACTATTTCCTTGCGCAAATCGTTCTTAAGAAACACATGCCGGTAAAATGAACAGTTCCATTGACCTATTTGAATAACAACTCAAGCATGTAGTGTTTATGAATGTAGTTTTCATCTTGCATTACCACATCTGCTTGATCAAAGATAGAATGTGGGTTAAGCATTAAAGCCACATGGCACTTAAAAGAAATCACATAGTGAGCAATATTCTCTACATGATACAATTGTTTGTCAATATTTTCACAATGTTCAATGATTCCCATTGATTCAGAGTCAAAATTACCGTCCCACATGGAACAATGTTCTGAGTATCAAAATCCACCTGAACAAATATCACTAGTTGTGTTGTTGTGCCAAAGGAGCTTCACTGCAAGGTCATTCCAGGTCACTCATTCTTCCTTTCGTTTAACGATGAATTTTTTCAAGCAATCTGGCTCCAGTTCCAAGTGCCATGTACAGCAGTTGAGAGGGGTCTGTTGTCACGCATTGAAGCTATGTCCCAAATACACGAGTTATGGTTAATCCTGCTATTTTAATACAATATGTAATGTGTGTATATGGTACATGCAATGCCTAAGGTTCCTAGTTATTTACATGCATGCATACATTTTGTAATATACCATTGAACTAGTGAAGGAATGTTTTATATCGATAAAATATTTTAATTCTACCGTGGTTTTTTATGTATGTGAAGTCTCTTTAATTACGTGTATTCAGATATGTTAGATAGCCTACTTATTTACTTACATGACATGGTGGGTACATTGGTCTCTCGTCATATATGTCGCAAACTTATAGCAACATCTCAAGGTACTTCATACCTCGAAAGACCTTAGTTGTGACTTCACTTGAATTTCAGAAGGGGCCGCTCGCATCATTTGCTCAACCTTGAGGAAGTCCGTGGTGCCCCCCCCCCCCAAAAGTACCTCAAGTGTATCTAGGGGGTGTATTTGGTGGTGTATCATGGAAATGCAACGTGTTGGTACTTGTGTATTCTAATGTTCCATCTCGCCCCCCTCCCTTCCTAACATGTGCAGTGTATTGGGCAAGTGTATCGGAGAGTGTATCGTAGATCTTTATCGATATCAAACATGTGTAAATTTTTTTCCTCATCACTTATGGTACACAAGTTGACATATTTGATACCCCTCTGATACACACTCCGATACACCACCCAAATACACTTTCGACTTTGGGGGCGGGGGGGGTAAGGGCTATCCACATCCCCCCTCTGTATTAAAAGTGTATTAGGGTGGTGTAGCAGAGAGTGTCGTGGATAGATATTCAAAAATATAACTTGTGTATTGTCGATCACTTCCATCCATAATCAATACTTTACAGGCCCCCAAGCTGTAGTTGCGGACCCCCCCAAAGAACCTCGAGTGATCTGGGGAGTGTATCGTGTGGTGTATCATGGAAATGTGAAGTGTTGGAACTTATGTATTCCAATGTTCCATCAAGCAAGCCCCCCCAAAACACGTGAAGTGTATTTGGGGGTTGTATCGGAAAGTGTATCGTACATGTCTATCGATAACGAACATGTGTACACTTCTTTGGTCACCATTTATAATACACAAGTTGTCGAAGTCGATACCCCTCAGATATAGACTCCGATAAAACACCCCAATACACTTTTGACTTTGGGTGGGGGGGGGGGAGAGGGCTATCCGTACCCCCCCCTCGACATCAAAAGTGTATTGGGGTGGTGTAGCGGAGAGTGTCATGGATAGACATTGAAAAATACAACTTGTGTATTGGTTATTGCTGCCTTCCTCGGTAAACGAAAGGGAACCTGCCAGGTCCCGCGATCACGGGGCCCGGCAGGTGCCCAGGCGAGTAAATTAATAAATCCCCAACCTCGTTGCCGAACTTGGGGGTTTTCTTGAAGTTCAGGGTGGAGTCTGAACAACATGTTTGAGGGTTTGCTTTGGAGAACTCCAAAACCCCGTAGTTTGGTTGTTAAACTGTCGGGTTAGGGCGGGTGCCATGTTAAAATAAAGGGAATCAGCCAGTGTAGCAAGGAGATTTTGCTCGCAATTTGTTTGCAAGACTGCTTGCGTCTGACATGGGTAACTCCGATGTCAGACGTGAGTGACCTCGCCATCGAAGTCGGAGAGGTCCTCCTTTGTGGGTGAAATTGCCCTGTACACTCGGCGTCGAGTGTATTATGTGGACCCAATTATTCAAAGTAGGTACGCTCTGCTGACCGACAACAAAGGCCTGAATAGTACATGACAACAAAGGACGACCCAAATAGGTATGGTAACATAACCAAGCCTAACACTAATATTGGAGCAGCAAAAAGTGGGTCACATAGAAATAACAGTATTTCTTTCATGTTGTTCACAATGCGTTGTTCACAATGCAAAAGTATTATTTTTGCAAAAATAATTTAAATGATATGAGAGATTGACGGAAGTTCAATGAAACTTCCACGGTTACGTACACAAAACGTTTTGTGTATTTAGGATATACACGAAACTTCCATGAAACATTCCTATTAATGGCAGTGAATTTCTTGGAAACATCCTCCACATATGTTCTGACTTTGTACACTAGTTTATCAGTGTGTACTTTTGGGGTGATTGACCATAAATGAAATACACATGACTCTCCATGCAGTAATGATCTTCTTTTGTAGTAAAATATGCTCTAAATCTAAATCGAGACCAAACATCCAACAAATTAATGACAGCTGTGAATCCATCAAACCCTCATTTGAAAGGATTTAGCCACATACTATAGTTCAAATTCTGAAAGAGAAATGTCACGCTTGGCCATGAAAGATTCACCGTTGCATTTTGTAGCCATGGAATCATCACTTCATCTCATGGCTTCAACATTTCCCTCACTCATTGTTTGGTTTAATAATGTCGTGCCCTTTTGTCTTGTGATGACTTATGGCAATGCATGTAGAGTAATACCAATGGAGTCAATAGTGTAAAACAAAGTCACGGCCAAAGACTAGTCAACAAAAACTTGGCGCATTAGAAATCCAAAAATTGGGAAATTGCTTGCTTAGAACAATTTCAGAAGATGAAACACTGCCATTTTTCATAAGAACCTCTTAAAATCTTCTATCATGCAACATGGGATACTCTCATAACTTAATGAACCCAAAATCCCTAGATGCTATTAAAGGAATTCTTAGAACTTTCATTCATGAAATTTTAAGGAAATATGAGGGCAAGAGGTAAGAAAACGGTGCTTATGGCATTGAGTGATCCGAAAGAAGTACCATTTATGAAAAATCACACTCAAAATGTAAACTCATGTTCTAGTGTACATGATAAGTTTACATCTCAGGAATGTTCATAGAAGTTTCATAGTTGACACTTGTTCATTTCTTGGAACCAACAACGTTTTGTATATATTGTCGAATATGATTGAAAAACATGGTGTAATAATAGGTGGCCTGTTTTTATTCCTTAACTACATACCTTGTCATATTTGAAATCATGTAACCTACCTATTTCCATTCGTTTGTCTTCGTCTCTTGGGAATGGAGTTCTCTGGACCGTAAGAGCCTTCACTATGAAAAACCCATCCCTTACACCCGGGATTGTGGGTTTGTTTTTCTTTCCCAAGAACATGCTCGGCCGTGGTACTACGGGGCTTGGCAGGTTCCCTTCTATTATATGGGGATTCTTGGACCCATCACTCAAACTACTTGCAAACTAGGTAACTGAATAACCAACCGTGAACAAAACCATCCCCACCTTGGGTTATGGATTTTAGTTTTTTGCTTGCCAGGGCACGTTTTGGGCCCCGTGGTCGCGGGGGAGTGTATGAGGTGGTGTATGTAGGAGGACTGTTAAATAAGACATGAGTGTAGTCTTGTGAGAGAAATTCCAAGAAGTCACGAGACATAAACTTGTGTACATTTTGTGACTTCGCCACATATACCCCCTCGTACACTTGCCTCATACACTCCACGGGGGAGGGGGTTAATGGTCCAAGAAATATCGGTAGACCCGTACTCCCCCTCCCAAAAAAGAACATTTGTATGCAGTGAGTCCATGAGACGGTGCATATGCAGGGGATATTAAAAAATACACTAGTGTATTCTTATAAGATAATTTTGAGGAAGTCGCAAGATGTACACGTGTAAATTTTGTGACTCCCAACACAAACACCCCCTCATACACTTGCCTCATACACTTCAAAGGAGGCAAGGAAGGACCAAGATATGTCAGAAGACCCGTCTCCTCCCCCTCAAAAATAGGAGAAGTGTATGAGGCAGAAGAAAGGTGAAGTGTATGTGGGGGGGTATGGAAAAAGACATTAGTGTACTCTTGTGAGGGATTTTCTATAAATTTACGAATTGCAGACTTGTGTACATTTTGTGACTTCTGCCATATACACCCCCTCAAAAACTTGCCTCATACAGTCCGGAAGAGGGGGAAAGGGACCAAGCGGTTTTGAAGGACCCGTCCCTTTTCCCAAAATATTAGTCTATGAGGGGCTGTATGTGGGAGGAGTATTAAAAAGACACTAGTGTAGTCTCATCAGCGTATTTCCACAAAGTCGCGAGATATAGACTTGTGTAATTTTGTGACCTCCGCCACAAACACCCCCTCAAACACTTGCCTCATTCACTTCGGGAGGGGGGATGCACCAAGCAATATCGGAGGACCCGTCCCTATCCACTAAAAAAACAAACAGAGTATGAGGAAATTGTATGAGACGATTTAGATGGGGGAAAATTCAAGAAGACACTAGTGTATTCTTGTAAGATAATTTCCAAGAAATTGTGGGACGTATACTTATTTACTTCTGGAGATTTCTAGCACATACACCCCCCTATACACTCACTTCATACACTCTAGAGAGAGAGAGAGAGAGAGGAAGGGACTGAGAGATTTCATTGGACCCTTTCCCCCCGTCCCCAAAACCGAAAGAGTGCATGAGGTGAGTGCATGAGGCGGTGTATGTGGAGGGGTATAGAAAAAGAAACTATTGTACTTTTGTGAGGGAATTTCTATGAAATCATAAGATTTACACTTGTGTACTTTTCACAACGTCCAGCACATACACCTCCTCATACACTCGCCTCAAACACTCCGTGGAGAGGGGGGGAGGAGGAAGGCATCAAGTAAATTTTGCAAACCCGTCCTCCCCCCCCCAAAATAGACGATGTGTATGAGGCAAGTGTATGGAACGGTGTATGTGGGGGGTATAAAAAAAGGCATAAGTGTACTCTCTCGAGACAATTTTCAGGAATTCGTAAGATGTACACTTGTGTACAATTTGCGCCTTCTGCAGAATATACCTCCTCATACACTTGCCTAATACACTTGAGGGGGGGGAGGGGGAGGATGGACCAAGAAAAGTTGATAGAACGATTTTCCAACCCCCTTAACAAAATGAGTAAGTCTATGAGACAAGTGTATGGGACGGTTTATGGGAGGGGGTATTAAACATAGACACTTGTGTACTCTTAAGAGATGTATTCAAGGACGTTTTGAGATGTACACTAGTGTATGTTTCATGACGTTCACCACCTACAAGCCCTCATTCACTTGCCCCGTACACTCCATATATGAGGGGGAGGAGGGAGGAGGCACATCTGATCGAGTGTATCATACATGAGAAAACGTGGATCGTATATGCGTGATAGTATCGAGTAAACCATAGTTGATGAACGAAAGGATTCTTTTTATATGGAACAAAAGTATAATTTAATTTGTAGGGATTGCTTTTCTACACAACATGAATCGAATTTTAGCTAGTTAACAAAGCATGTTACAAATAATGAGAATTGAATCAAGATACTAGTTGTGGAAAGCTCAAGGTTTGGTTCGTCTTGGCTTATGGTGTTGATACATGTTTTACTTCTTGCAACAGTCTTCAATGTTGATTTGCATTTTGCAATAATATGTCATGAGTTTCTTGAGCATCATATCCTCGCCTAATGTTTCACTTGGACTGGTGTCTTGGAGCTCGTAAAAAAATTAATGTAGCTCTTTCTTTTATTTGCATGACTTTTGGAGTTAATTGTTCACATGGAAAGGGTGTAATTATCCATAGATTGGTTTTGAATTTCATGCACAAATGTTTTTTTAACAATATACAATTCTTTCTAGACTTGTTCATCAAGTCCAGTCCTTGAATTCCAGCACACAAGATCCGTGTTTCCAAGCGAATCCTTGATTTCCCCATAAGGAGTGGGCTCAAGAAACTCCATCTATTGTGTTTGAAAATGGTTTGGATGTGCTTCAGGAAAAACACATATTAGAGGATGGAAGTTGGCATAGACAATAAATTGTCAGCAATCCAAGCATCACAACCTCCTTTTTAACACGTGTATGATAGCACATTTTTCTTTTGCTTATTGAATGGTTTTTATCAGGTGCAAATAGTTTCACAATACATGATCAACTGTGTCTCCACTACCAATGTCTTCAAATAGAGCGGCTCTAACTACTCAATAATACGTTTTTATAACCATGATGTTCACCTGTTCATGTGCCAAATGTTGCTAAGATCAGGGCCTTTCTCAAGAAAATGAAACATTATGATTTCCTCTCCTCCAAAATCCACTCAATGGTTATGGGAGTGAGGAAAAATACTGAAAATAGTAGCTGTAATCCTCATCAACACGTGGAGGTCTCAGTGAGGGGGCCAAGTGGGAGGTATTTTTCAGCCCGGACCATCTAAAACCAAAAACAACACGTGGAGGTCGCAAATAATGATGGATTTAGGATACGTAACGACTACGAACACCTTATTGGATCCATCTTGGTACAACCATTGTAGATGATGTGGCCAAAAACTATAAAAAAAAATCACAATTCAAAATAAACTTAGAGGAACTCTAAATAAATTGAGGTTTTTTGGAGATGTCAATTCAAATGCTCAAATGTGTGGCTCGTTGATAGACTTCCACGAGAAATGAAACAAGAGATTTATTATATTTTGGAAGATAATTGTTCACTACCTTTGCATATGTTGCAATATTAAATTGCAATCTAATAGCATGAACTTGATCTCAAATTCCTTGAAGATATGTCTAAACACCATCTTCATGATGTCCTTATGACATACCCACCTACAGCAAAATGGGCTCCATAGATCATTAGAGGAAACGTTTGCTACTAAGTGTTTCTTGGAAAAATATATTTTTTCATGGAAGTTTCATTTGAATCTTGGTATGCCTTGCACATTTGCAGTTTACATGTGTTCAGATTGACTAAAACAACCTGAGCTCTGTATCATGGACGGAGTGGGCGGACAAAATCATGCTCAAGAATTTAATTTAGATGGAATTTTAGCTCAAATATCTCGTGATATAAAATATGTGCCTAGACTATAAGCGTGTTTCCTGGCTTGCGGTTGACCCAGTGGTCTTATTTTCTTTGTAGAGATGGTTACCCAAACAGTTTTTCAAAATGAAATTATTCCAAATCCTTGATCTCTTGCTACACGTGTTGCATTTTTGGGAGTAATTAAAGCTCTTGATTATGTTTTGATAGCTACCAAAATGTTTTCCTCTTTACAACTTTCCACATTGAGTAGCCACGCATAAGCTCCTTGTCACAAATATCATTTGGCAAGAAAGAGTAATAGAAGTGGCATGCGTTATCATGTGATGGTCACTACATGTTCCTCTCCTATTTCCCATAACTGTCGCTGCATCATCGTTCACTAGATCAGAGATGCCATGACAATACCTCATTTCATCCATTTTTAGAAAAGGAATAAGAAAGTTCCTTCATTATCCCATTTTGACCCCCTTGAGAATTTTTCAGGCCATCGTCCAGCCCCTTGTGTAATGTTCAAAGAAGCCTTTGAATTCTCCCATTTTTCACACACACGAGCCCTTTCAATCATATTTCATCATTCCTAACATTATAGTTTGAACTTCAAGGTAGCACAAACGGCCACGGTGGTGGAGGCACCAAGCGCCAAAGAGGTGGAGGGACGTCGGGCACAGCATGGGAGTCGCCACTTGCAACAGGAGGGAATCCTACCTGTTTTGACATGGGGAATATGCAATGCGTCCTTACAAAAATGTGTTCAACCGAGGAGATCTCAAAGTGACAGAGAAGAAGGCACATGAAGAAAGAGGTCAGAATCAAGGTTAGGATTCACAAGTCACGGGAGGCGGCTGGCATGAAGCCATGTTGAAGTTCAGGAGATAATGGAGAGAGGAAGTGGCAAAAGAGAAGGTATAAGACCAACAATTTCAAAAATGACAAGATGGGCATACATATGCATGTTTTGGGTCAACAGATACGGGCACTCCATCCTCGTCTGATTGGCATGCATACACACTAATCTAACTGCTTGAAGTTGTTGACCACTATCGGCTCTAAGTTGGGGAGAATCAATTCCGAGGAAGTCTCATGACATGTCCTGCCCCAATGTTTGCAAACGTAACATTTCCTATCACTCACTAGTTGTAGATAGGGTAAGAATGGATTCTGAATGACCCCATGCCAATATGGTGGGAAGAACAGTCAACATGAATCCAAGATGCCAGCCTATGAATCCATGAGCCTTGATGCCATGTAGGATTGATACCATTGTTGCATCCAAAGGTATGTTTTACATTCTCATTTGAGTTGTGGCTTTACAGGAAGGATGTAATGGATATAAACAAGAGTTGACGTTCACCATGTACAGTCTAGTGGTTCTTGTAACAATAAGAATAAACCAAATAACATGTGGATACTTATCCACAGTAATATCCATGAGAAATTGGTGAAGTTGAGTTGCTCAGAGGTGGCCCTACATGGGGCAAACTTTGTTCATTTTTCAACACTACCTCACCAATGTATTTTGACTTATTGGGTAGATAGAGATCCCTTGGAGTTGGCTAAGAGAATGAATGTTAACATTAGTGTGGCACTATGTGTGGAGAGGTGGCTTCAAATCCCACATTAATACACCCACACAATACACACGGGTGAAAATCACAGAAAATAACTCCATCGAAACATACAACGCATGTCATTGTCACTACCAGGTGGATGGGGAAACAATTGAGGAGATGTGCACATACTAGCTTACTATGGACTCATTTTCCAAGCCTGAATGCATTATGTACTCACAACAAGGGAGCTTTCACGTGGGAAATTTGGGAATTTCTATGATCATTTAACGTTTTGATAGTTCCTAGGTCTTGAAATGCTTACCAAGAAAACCAAAATTCTACCTGTTGTCTTCTTTCATTGTAGCCTTCTTTCTTCTTAAACAGAAAAAGTGCAAAATAGCTTAGACATCCATAAAACGCAAAGTTTGAATCTCTTCCTCCCAGCACTGTTGGACTGATAACCCATCTACCTAACTTGTTTTCATGTTCAGATACAACATACTCCGCCAAACACACAGAAAAACAAAAGGACATGGGCACTTGTATCGCAAGATTTTAAGGACAAACATTGATGACCAAAAAGCTCCCAAGCTATTGATTCATCGATTTCTATTGATGGTTGGCAGGATAACTTTCTTCATTGATTATAGATTGGCTAGAGTATCTTGATGGTGAGGGAGACTCCATAATACCAGCGATATGCATGTGACCAAGGTGGTTATGCAAAAGATGAGTGTATGCAAATAAAAGGGAAAGCAAAAAATGTACAAATGGAATGCACAATGGAATGCACAACATATGATCACAGCGCATACAAAAACAATGGGGGCACTGGCCTCGAGATTGATTAAGACAGCACCACGGCCGCACACAGAGTTCATGACTTTATCATCTAAGTTTGTTATTCACAGCAGCTATGGTATTGATGCGGCAAAGAAAGCACTTCCAAAAAAAACTATGTATCTCTTGAAATAAACAAAACAAACCATATCAACACCTTGTATGGGATAAGGAAAATAGTACCAACAGGATTCACTGGAAAAATGAAAGATTTACTTGTGATGGATGGCACAAAAATCTAAGATGTAGAAGCACCTTGACATAGGCGTAGGGGGTTTTGATGCCTCACACATCATGTACACCAAGTTGACGAGGAATGGAAAATGATAGGACACTACAAGCATGGAAACAAGGCAACACAATGCACTATTACTGATCCATCCATTGTATTTCATAAAGCAAGCTCCATGTGAAAGCTCTCAATAACACAATGTGAAGGCCTCAATCTGACTGACTTATTGTGACGCGAGACTTGGCACTGAAAACCTCATCTGCCTGGTTACAAAGGTCTTGCTGGAGGCTAGTGATTGTTGCTACGGGTTTTCATAGAGTGATGTTGTTTGCTAACGCTTATTGCTATTAGCTGACAATTGCTACCGGCTCCCGATGGCCACTTGTGACTATCAACTGTTTCTATTTATTGCTGCTGGCTGGTTGGTGAGATTCAATTGCAACCTCTTTCTTTATACTACTGTGGCTACACATGCCTGTTGCACATTTTTGCCGCACATGAACATCTTGCATGCCTCTATGCATGCCTTCTATTGTGGATGCCTGCCTCACATGAGTTACGTTGCACACGGCTGATGCTGCGCTCCAATACCGCACATGCCTGTTGCGCATGAGAGTAGACAAGGAAGAAACGATGGCTTGTGACAAGAACAGTGAAAGGCCTTTGATCTTGGATTTAAGGGTGCCAAAGGAGAAATGACAATGGACTGGTTGGTCCCCAGGCTCATCTTTGCTCAATATCAATAGCCGTTAGAAGGGATTAGGAGGCGGAGTTTGATTAGATGAAAGAGGTTGCAAACATCAAGAGCTATGTGCCATGAGCCAAGGACAGCTATGGATGAAGAAATTACTTATAGCCTGCAAAATAAACAAAAGCGATGGGCGTGGGAAAGTAAGAGCACAATCAAGGCCACACACACGAGGATGTTACATGGGGCCTCAAGGTACCCTTGGGGCTCATGCTTACTCACTTGACAACACATATATGACCAATGGCCTTGCCCATGAAACTGTGTATCAACAAGTGTATTAGGATGTGAACAAACTAGTAAACATGAACTGTTCGCAAAAACTGCTACATGTCACATAGAGCCCATTAAAATGTTAATCCTTTGAAAAAAAGTTCATCTAGGCTTTGCTGACATCTACTGATGCGGATGTTTCTTGAAAAATGTTTGCATGCAGAAATACACTTTTGATACAATGATCATGATGTGTGTGAATTTGGGATGATCAACCATAACTCTGACAACACACCGGGGGTGTCGAAGTGCTATTGTCGGAAAAATTCAGCAGGACAAGCCCTGTGGAGCAACAACCCCACATTTAATGGAGTCCCAACGCATCCAACGTGGAACAATATGATCTCACATTGACCTTTAGCATGTGTGCTACATACTCGGCCTTTCTCTCTTCCAGTTATAACCACTTGAAACTGGTATTCAAATGAGAGTGCCCGCACGAACAGTACCTTGCATAGAATCCATGATGACTCTCTCAACTCTAGTCAAAACCACAGCAATGCAACTTCTTTTCTTGAGAGGGTGTTGAAAGAATTGGACCATTCTTTGTTGCATGTGGTTACATCACATGCCACAACTCGAACACCACCAACCCTCACATTCCTTACTGAATTTATTCACATGTTCGCACTTTTTGTTAGGCCTTTCTCCTCCCTGTGACGACAAAGCTGACATAATCTGCCAGGAATTGCCGAATGTTCCCTCACTCATGTCAACAAATTCATCCAACTGATCACCTTAAAACTTGTCTACAAAGTATCCTCTTGCAGTCTATTCCTCCCTCATTCTTTGTTTCTCAAACACACTATCATCTTATTCACTAGCTACATCAAGTTTGTGAACGTGTATATGATCAATGTTGGATCTTCTCCTTCACATCTCCCTCATTGCCATGTGGTCTTTGCAACTTCACGCCAAACTGTGACACAGATTGTGGGTAGCAGCAAATGATGGTTCACAATGTACGTGTAAGCATATCTGTTCTGTGCATTCGCCTTCACATCTTCGGAGTGCATCTCTTTGCTTGGGTCCCTCTTTTTGAAAAACTCGGGGGAAGGTGAATGCACAAAAAATAAGTAATGACCACCCTTAGGGCAAGCATCTCAATGAAGTGTGAGCATCACAAGGTGAGGTAGCAATGCTAGAACCTGTGGTAGTAGTGCTACGACATGTCACAGGCCGTTCTTATTTCATCTGCATCTGTAGACGTCCCACTTTCAAAGTGTCAAAGCATTTTCAGCTCACATTACCAGTTAGTTACCCCCCCCCCCCAGGTCTGCTCTGCAGGTGAGAGAAGAACGCGCCTTCACTATGCCCATGCGAATGTTCTGCACCCCACCCCAAAACGAACCCTTATGTCAGCCCCGCAATCATAGCCGTCACTGGCGGGGGCCGCAAATGCCTGGGCTGGGCTGCATGTGCTCCGGGATCTCATCTCCAACGTATGTCAGCCCATACTTGGGCATGGTGTGGACCTTGCGGTCTGAGTCGCAGAGGGGCTTGTCGATGTAGTTGTTGAACAGCACGCAGCTCTTGCGGCATGCGGGCGTGGGAGCGCGCTTGTCAATGTACGCCCACACATTCCAGTGCGGGAAGTTTTCAAGGTTCTGTTTGGTCTTGTCAAAGAGCTTTGCACACTTTGCCGCAGAGTTTAGCTTGACAGAGTCACTGTATACGCCAATTTCAGCAACATATGGGATCTGCAGATGCATTGGAGACCATGAAAAAGAACCATGGGGCAGAACACAGGAACACTTTGTGTGGTAGTAGGAAAGCTGCTGCATGCGTGAATGCTAACAATGGTGAAAAAAAACGCAAGACTCACTGTTGTTTTTGTGTGTGTGTGTGTGTGTGTGTGTGTGTGTGTGTTTGACATTGCTCTAGCTCATTGAACGAGGTCATCATGGAGAATGAGAATGAGCCACATTTACCACTACCTTGGAAAAATATGCCCCAATCACCTCCAGGTCAGATGCTATGTCCCATTTATTTTTTCCAAGGAGTAATAATCCCAGTATGCCCATTGAGGTGGGAAATTGATTTTAGGTTTGGAAAGAAATAAAATATACTTGTCCAGTCCCTAAAAAAGAAACATGTTAAATTCGCATGGCATGTGATGTTGACATACCAATGGTGTTGTTCTTTATGCTACAAGAAACTCTCCTACATTGAGAGTTTTGTGATTTTGTAGAGGTGGTTTATGGGATGTTTTTAAAGAAATTTCAAGATCCTATTTGTATTAAAATTTAATCTACAGGCCCCATTACCACATTGCATTTGAGGTTCCCATTAAAAAGGTACAAAAATCAAATCCATCTGTTATAAAGGGGAGGGTTAACACATGGTTCAAACTTAAGACTAGTGTTAGAAGTTGAAAAGTATGGAGAGGAACGAGGAATTCCAGAATTTCCGCTCTTTGAAATCTGATTAAATGAGATTCCTTCAAGTGAGCCCCCCCCGCATCTTAGCTGCTACCCCAACCGGCCAATTTCCATCACCCCAACGTGATGGAAATGCAACTCATTCAAAAAACCTTTTATGTATGTTTGTTGATGAGTGGGTAAGGCATGGATCATTTGACTCATATAGTGATCAAATGGAGGATCTTAGTATTTGAGTCCTTTAATCAATGTAAACCATTATGTTATACAGTCCATGAAAGTATTATTTTTTAAAAAGAAAAATTGTATTGTTAATTTGAAATCCACCTAGCAAACGTTATAGATTTAACCATGTCACCAATTGTCTCAATGAGGAGCCTTGTGAGTAGATAAGTTTAGAATGTGGGTCGTTGAGTGTGCTCTCCATGCATGTTGTCTAGACTCAACATCATTTTTTTATATGATAAAATTCGATATTGCTACATGTAGGTTTCAAACTAAGGGAAATGATTCACGGCATTTTTTGATCTGGAGGACTTACCTATCTGGTTAGTACCCTCACATTCATTGTGAGGTGAATGACCTTCTAAAATCATCCATGAAATGGTTACAAGTTGAGCGTATTTGTTTTAATAAGTGCAACACAAGGTGTTTTTGCATGATGTTGTTCTCCACTTGCCAACGTACAAAGATAGGTGCACTCATCAATCACGTGCAAAACTTACTTTTTTCCATTGGGTAGTGAGAAACATCATAAAAAGGGCCATACGAGAGAGGATTTGTGGATGGAGCCAAAATGGTTTTTGAATGACTTGGGATTATGATGCATTTAGGGAACGAGTCCACTCCTTTGAAGCAAGAAATCCAACACTTTTGCACAAATGTCAAGCTGTGATGTTTTTGTGCACAATCATCGAATATGAATTATTGAAGATAGATTGCAAGAGATCTGTTGTTGACAAAAAGTCTTAGATCAGGAAGTAAATTTGCAAGGCCAGACGAAGATGTGTATAGAGTCGATTGCCTTGCCAACCTGGATTAGGATGATCAGACGATCTACCTATCACCCATGGGATTCTAAGGGTCAATCATTGGCTACATGTATTGCTGTGTAATCGGAGGATACTACATGGGTTAACGCCCTCCACAACATGGGTTGTCTACGAAGTTTTGCAGTGGCCTACCTAACATTAAATTTCTTACTGTATCATGATAGCACAATCAGGAAAAGGGGCTCAATGGCTCCCACACAAAGGAGGGTCTCGTCATGGCACTTCACAACAATTGTTCCCTAAACACCATCAGATTGGAATTGTGACTACTTTCACATGATAGTATTAACAAGGGTGGATAGGCCAATGAAGGCAAGAAAACTACATCACAAGCCTACATAACGTGTGCAAACAAGAACCCTCTTTCTTGACTATGCGGAAGACAACACTTTAGGGTAAATGAGAGAGTATTGCTAAGGAGATTCTGGCGAATGTTGATGACCGTGGTGATGATGGTGTCACAAATGGACCCTGTTGCTTCTGTGGTGATGATGAAAATTCAGGCTGATGATGATAATGATGATGATGAAGATGACAAGGATGATGATGAGTATGACGAGGATGATGATGAGGATGAGGATGATGAGGATGATGATGATGATGATGATGATGTCTATTATTATGATGAGGATGAGGAGGATGATTGCATATGATGGAGCCGAGGGAGAGAGGGGGGAAAAATAAGGATATAGGGGTGAAGATAAGGAAGAAAGGAGGGTGGGAAGGATCGAGGAAGGAATGGTTGGAGCAAGAAAGGAGGGAGAGGAGTTAGTAAAAGGGAGGGTGTAACTATGGAAGGGCATATAGAGGGAGGGATTGGAGAAGCAATGGTGGAGACGATGGTAGTGGCAAAGGGGAGGATGGTGGCAACACCATGGATGGTGAGGATGACAAGGAAAGGGAATGGGAGAGATGGTGAGAAACATATACATATATATATACAGAGAGAGAGAGAGAGAGAGAGGAAGAGAGATAGAGATAGAGGGAGAGAGAGGGAGAGAGAGGGATCAAAAGGAATAAAGGGATAGAGAAAAAAGGGGGGAGGATAATGGGGATCAAGAGAGAAGGGATTTTGTAGCTGAAGAGGAAGTTGATATTGATGCTCATGTTAATGGGTATGTTGAGGCCAATGCCAATGTTGTTGATGAGGCTGAGGCCGATGCAACTATGGATGGTGGGTGTGTTTGTAGAGGTGTGTGTGTCTTTGTGTGTGTGTGTGGGTGGGTGATTGTGTGTGTGATGGGGATAATGGTGTGTGGGGAGTGAGGAAGCGGGTACGGTGCGAGGATGGTGTTGAAGGGGGTTACGATGGTAACATTGTTGACGGGAATGAGGATGGAGTGGAAAGGATGGAGGATGAGAAAATGAACTACAATGCAAATGAGAAGGAAGTGGATGATAGTGGGGATAAAGGGGACGGTGAGAGGAGGGAGAGAACCAAGAGAATGGGGGAATAAAGGAAGGGAGAGATCGAGGAAGGGATGAAAGGCAAATGGGACAGAAGCATAGAACAAGTCCAAGGAAAAAGGCAACCAACGAGGACGCGGACGCGGACTTTCCCTTTGTCTCTGCCTTTGGCAAGGACAAAGGGACAGTGGGAAGGATGGGGGGGGGCGGAGAGGGGAAGGGGCAAGTGAGAAGGAGAGGTAAAAATAGAGAGACGGATAAGAGAGATATAGAGAGAGAGAGGTAGAGAGAGGTAGAGAGAGATAGAGAGGTGGAGATTAAGAGAGGGAGAGGGAGGTTACAAGTAGGAGGAGGAAAGGAGGGTGGGCGGAGGAGAATGGGAGGGAGGCTGAGGAAGGGCGGGGG
>SZWC01008199.1:16459-40534 GCA_023375785.1 Penium margaritaceum
AGTTTAAGTTTAGGACAAATATAATCGAATTCTCATGCCTACAAGCAGCACCGCCCTGTGCTCACTCACTCACACACCTTGTTGATCACCAGCATGATGGGCAGACCCTGCTGCAGCGCATGCTTCAGTGCCCTCTCCGTGTTCACCTGCAACCACACCAAACCAAACCAAACCAAACCAAACCAAACCGAAGCAAGCCGAGGCAAGCACTGTAATGCAAGAAAAACAGATGGGCACCATGGGCACCATGCACTAAGAACAAACGCACACGCGCCAGCAGCACAGCATGCCATCGACAAATAGTTAGGCAGTAGTAACTCAACTTCCCCCCCCCTCCCCCCTCCTGTTACCACATGCAAAGGGTACGTGAGGAAGAGCGAGAGAAGGGGGCTGGAGAGACACCAGACAGCTAGGGAGAGGGTCAGAGAAGAGAAGACTCACCATGACGCCTTCGGCCGCGTCCACGACCAACACGGCGGCATCCGCAAGCCTCAACCCTGCCGTCAGCTCGTCGCTGAAGTTAACATGGCCGGGCGTATCGACTATGTTGCACAGATAGCTCTTTCCTGCGCTGTCCTCCAGCACCAGGCTGACCGGCACGGCCTTGATGCTGATGCCACGTTCCTGCTCGTCCACGCGCGTGTCCGTGTACCGCAGCTGCCGCTCGCTCTCCGGGTTTAAGGTTTGAACGTCCGGGTGCGTCGCCTCGACCAGCATGTCCGCCAGCAGCGTTTTCCCCGCGTGGAGGTGGCCGATGAGGGCGACGTTGCGGACGAGCTTCGGGTTTCTGGAGAGGCCGATGAGGAAGTCGGTGGAGACGGTGGTGGGGAGGATGCCCTTGTCGGCGACCTCGAACTTGTACTGCCGCACGGGCTTCACGATTGGCTCCTCCAGGGGCTGTGCGTCCTCCTCTTCGACTAGGGTTTCGACGTCCTTCCCATAGACCTCGACCGCCGTCTCATAGTACTTCTTGTCCTCCGGGAGGACCACGGCTCCCTCATCCGGCGCCCCTTCTTCTTCGTCTTCTTCGTCTCCATCCTCTCCCTCCCCGTCCTCATCCATGTCTCCCCCTCTCCATCCCTCCTCCCCGTCCCCCTGGGCAGGCCCTCCCATCTCCTCATCCTCTTCGTCCGACTCGATCTCTGGCCCAATGTAGTTGCCAAACTCGTCGTACAGATTGTCATCCATTGCTCNAAATCCGCTGCACAAGGACTTCCGCGACGGCAATTCTGTCTGCGGTCGGTGTTTCTGTCCACCGACAGCCCATCGAGTATTTTCTAGGTATTTTTTTCAGCACTTCTGTCACGTCCGGAAGACAGGCCCTCTCTGAGCGCGATTTTCCTTGCGGAAGCGACTCCCAGTCCGAGAAAAACGTGCGAATCGGACAGACTTCGCGTAGCAACCAGGGTTTCTTTCGAAACAGATACCAGACATCGCAAGCAAGCACTTGACTTCACAAACGACGACTTCTGGGACAGGAGGGGAAGGTCGAGCAAAACTCGTTTCCAAGGCAGAGAACATGTTTGAACCCGGCTTCAGTCGATTACTACGTAACCCCGATACAAGCCTGCGTGCAGCCAATGCCACTAGTTTTTATTGGGGTTACGTAGTAACCCTATGCAGTCGGTTCGGTATCCAAGAATCAGCGCTGACGTCAGAAAATCCGCTGCACAAGGACTTCCGCGACGGCAATTCTGTCCACGGTCGGTGTTTCTGTCCACCGACAGCCCATCGAGTGTTTTCTAGGTATTTTTTTCACCACTTCTGTCGCGTCCGGAAGACAGGCCCTCTCTGAGCGCGATTTTCCTTGCGGAAGCGACTCCCAGTCCGAGAAATTCGTGCGAATCGGACAGACTTCGCGCAGCAACCAGGGTTTTTTTCCGAAACAGATACCGGACATCGCAATCAAGCACTTGACTTCACCGATGACGACTTCTCGGACAGGAGGGGAAGGTCGAGCAAAACTAGTTTCCAAGGCAGATAATATGTTTGAACTCGACTTCAGTCTATTACTACGTAACCCCGATGCAAGCCTGCGTGCAGCCAATGCCACTACTTTAACTCTAAGATGTACACTAGTTCCCAACCTCCGCACGTGGGCATTTCTAACCATACATTTGTAGCCCACAGCCTATATGTTATGTCGAACGGAGCATAGATGTTGAACAGGTAGAAGTTGCTAGGAAGAATACCATTAAGAATCTCGGACACTTGAGCAATTTATAATTAGTTGTAAGAGCACTTAGATGACAAGTGTCGAAATGATGGAACGTATATAGCCAATGTTTCAGTTACGAATGAGGTATGTTTGGGGTCGCTGGGTCAATCGTTAAACAACGCGTATGAAGTTGCGTCGTGAGTGGTCAGATTCGAGAAGCTCCAACGAGGAATCGAGAGGCTTCGAGAATCAACAGTGAAGATGCAAGATGCATCTTTATACATATCAAGATATGTTTCGATGCGTCAAGAAGTCGATCAAAAGATCATGATACTTCGGTTGATGATTCTTGAAAGTGGTCGGAATTGTCACAAAGTGCGAGAAGGTTCGTCAGAGGGCGGCAATAGTTGGCCCAATTTTCCCCGACCGTTGGAGTGAAAATCAATGTCTCAATTTGCGATGGGCTATTTGTGCAATGACAGAAATGCCCACTCGGAAAGATTATGGACTCATGTACATCTAGTATGTAACAACGTAGACCTGAAAGCACTGTACGCAGTTCAGCCGATGGCATGTTCGCTACCAAACCCAACCTTCAGTGTCCTCTTCACAGAGAACATGACATGTTCTCAGTTTTTATGTTGAACGGAGGGTAGATGGTGAACAAGTGGGAGTTGCAAGGCAGAACACGACCTGAGAATTTGGGACACTTAAGCAATTTACAATTAGCGAGAAGTGTAGGTAAAGGAGGAAGAAGCTACACTGACACTGTGGAGCAAGCCAAGCATGAAGGTCAAGACACAGTGTACTGGATGGATGCAGTGACAGTTCCAAAAGAAAAAACGGATAGAAGTCACGAAGCAACAAGCAACAGAGTTGTTACGGGGAGGGGATAGCGAGCGAGCGAGCAGCGAGCTCGATCTCGCTTGCCACCCTCGAACCTGGGGGATTCAATCCAACCTACCCACAAGACAATTTTCTATCAGAGTGTAGGTGTGCCAAGCAGATAACTGGCTAGTGGGCGAACCCGGTTATTCTCATGGCCCATCGTGCGTGAATGCACATGAGCCATACAGGTGAGGTTGGCAAGCTTTTCTTGATCCATGCCATGGCTCGTCTTGGTGGAGATACTACTGGGACGTCGGTCTTTGTCTCAGTCACCTGCATCAGTGTCAGTGGAGTGTGTGCAGCGAGGCCGGAGGTCACCAGACGCCATAAATCAACACTCCCCCATGACCCACAGTCGACGCACAGTGACACACACGGACACTCGCAAACGAGTGTCACAAGGAGTTCCAGACAACGACTCAAGTCCTAGCCACAGCCATTCAGCCAGGAGCACCACGCGGACACAACAACCCAACAGCATGCATAGCAGCCTTGAAGACATTACCGCTGAGTGCCTTCGTCAGGAAATCGGCGCGCTGCTGTCGTGTATCAACCCAGACGACCTGGACATCACCTGCAGCAATACGCTCACGCACAAAATGATGCTCAACATTGATGTGCTTCGTGCGTGTGTGATGCATGCCGTCATGTTCAGCAATTGCCTTAGTGCTTTGATTGTCACAGCGCAAGGTGATACAGCGAATGGGGACGCCAAGTTGCTGCAGCAAGGGACACACCCACACACTCTCGCAGGTGCCTGCGCCTAGGGCAACATACTCAGCTTCACTTGAGCTGCGGGCTACACAGCCCTGTTTACCACTCTTCCACGACACTGCTGTCCCGCCAACGAGGAAGATGTAACCTGTACGGCTGCGTGCGTCAGTGTCATGTGCCCAATCGCTGTCCGTGTATCCATCCACAACAATAGATGGTTGTGCACGATAACACAACCTTGTGCGTGCAGTGAAGAGGATGTACCGGACGACGTGCAGTGCAGCCTCCATGTGTCGAGCTCAGGGGGCCTGGGAGAACTGGGCCAGGAAGTTCACAGAGAAGGCGACATCTGCCCTAGTCGTGGTCGCCAGATACATCAGGGACCCAATGACACGCAGATAGTCGGTTACATCGACAGGCTCCCCCAGCTTAGACACATCGAGTTTCTTCAGCAGCCTCTGACCTGCTAGGGTCATGGGCGTGGACGTGATGGGTGTGGACTCAA
Organism: Penium margaritaceum; assembly: GCA_023375785.1. Taxonomy (NCBI): domain Eukaryota; kingdom Viridiplantae; phylum Streptophyta; class Zygnematophyceae; order Desmidiales; family Peniaceae; genus Penium; species Penium margaritaceum. The sequence continues at coordinate 20,725 of SZWC01008199.1, forward strand.
GCGGTGAGGCAAAACGCTCCCCCAGGATGCGGACGTATGCAGCCTGGTGAACATGGAGCATGTGTCGAGAGCGATCACGCTCAAGCTCCATGCCCAAGAAGACACGAGTAGGGCCCAAGTCAATCATCTTGTATGTGGACTGCACAAGCGTCTTCACTGACTCGACAGCGGTCTGACTGGGGGACGCTATCAGTAGATCATCCACGTAGACGAGGACAGCAACGCATGGGGCGGAGGATGGACTCACGAAGAGTGACGGATCCACCGTACATTGTCGGTAACCTCCATTCTCAAGGGTGGAAGTGATCTCTTGGTTCCAACACCGTGGGGACTGTTTCAGGCCATAGAGGGTCTTTCGCAGTCGCCAGACTCGGTCTGTGTTGTGAGAGAATCCGTGAGGCTGGACCATGTAGATCTCCTCGTCCAACTGTTCATGGAGGGACGCATTGTTCACATCCATCTGCTCGAGCTCCCAGTTGTGATGAGCCACCAGACTCAACAGTGCTCTGGCAGTGGTGTACCTCCCAGCCGGTGCAAACGTCTCGTCGAAGTCGACGCCCTGAACCTGGGAGAAACTTTTTGCTATGAGACGTGCCTTGTATTTTTCGAGCACACCGTCGGGCTTGTACTTGCGCCGGAAGACCCAACAAACGTCCATGGCTTTGCGCCCAGGTGGGAGATCGACAAGTTCATAGACCGAGTGGGCCTCAAGGGCGTTGAGCTCGTCACGCATGGGAGCCTCCCACTGCTGGGAGTCGGAGGCTACACGGGCTTGACGTACGATTGTCGGCTTAGAGGGCAAGGCAGTCGTGATCGACGTGGCGTGACACTCGACAGTGCTGTACAACAAAGCAGCTTCTAGGACCCGCTCATGCTCAGAGGCGAGGAGCGTATAGCCGAGGGCAGAATTGGGACGGATGATCCCAATAGCTAAGCCCAGTGCCTCCATGCCGGTGGGAAGAACAGGCAAGGAATCAGCCTGAGACACAGACTGAAAGAGAGGCGGGCGTGCCGATGCCGTGGAAGTGGTAGAACAGTTGGGTAAGGAAGGCCGCCACCCCGGACAAAGGGTGAAATAGGAGCAGAACTTGTGGGGACAGACGGAGGTGGGTCTGACACCCGGACGGGAGGGACTGCGGGCGAAGAAGCAACGAGAGGTGTGCCTGGGCTGGACGGGACAGCGGGAGAGGAGGAAGACTAGACAGTGTCAGTGCTGGGAGACGATGGTGTGTCTTAGGGGATGAGCGACACATCAAGGGAGGAAGACAGAGTGAAGGTAGGGCCAGGCCCTGATGACGAGGATTGCAACGAGGGTGAGAGCTGCGGTGCAGCACCAGGGACTGCAGAACCGGCAGGACCGCCATCCCCCCTGCAGCTGAGAGAGAGGCAGGAGGGAGGAGGGAGGAGCCAGGCGATCGAGATCGCGAAGGAAGACAGACTCAAAGAACAAAGCATCGCGAGACTCGACGACACGCTGCCGGACAGGGTCCCCAAACCGTCAGGCTTTGGATTGGCCAGAGACACCAAGACAAGGGCAGAGACGACCACGAGGGGGCAGTTTCCCATCACAGAGATCTTTCGGGAGCCAGACGGACACGATGCAGCCCCAGACCCAAGCAAGGTGCAGATCAGCCCAACTGCCATGCCAGCGCTCAAAGGGTGTGACTGTGCGGGGAAGGGGGCCGTATGGGACACGGTTCCAGACCCATGTCATGTAGCACATGGCTTCGAAGGCAAAGAGCGGCGGCAGCCTGGACTCAGACAGAAGCGTCCGTACGCCATCGGCAAGCGTCTGGTTCCAAGGCTCAGAGACACCATTTTGCTGGGGTGTGTAAGGAGCCAACGTCTCCAGGCATACCCCAAGAGACTCAAGGAGACGAGCGGTGGGACCAAGAAATTCACCACCACGGTCGCTGCGGAAGACGCGCAGTGACCGCTGACAGGCACGTTCGGCCTGGACAAGCCAGGACTCAAAGACAAAACAGACGTCACTATTCTGACGAAGAGCAAACACCCAGCCAAAGCAAGAAAAATCATCGGTAATGCACAAGACATAGCAACCATTGTCGCCTAAGAGGTCATGAGGCAAAGGCCCCATGACATCTACATGAACACGATCCAGGGGGTATAGGGAGGGTGAGTCAGAAGGAGAGAACGGAGAGCGATGCATCTTTCCTTGTGCACAGTCAAGACAATCGGCAGGGCAAGGTGCAGGGAAGGTAGAGGGCGAGAGACCAAGAGCGGGCTGAAGACGCAGCACGCTATGAAGGACATCAGTGTGAACACGACCAAGGCGACGATGCAAGAGACGTACAAGGTCAGGAGTGAGAGAAGGGGCAACGTGAGCAAGAGCGTCGCCAACAACAAGAGCGGAGGGGGAGTGCAAGGGAACACAATAGAGTTGGCCACACTTCACACCATGGAGCACTGCACGTTGGGTGGAACGTTGACAGATGTTGCCGACACCACGGCTAGCAATGAAGTCCATACCTTGATCATCCAGGTATGGCACAGACAACATGATGAGTTCCAGCAAAGGCACGTACAGCACATCAGGCAGGTACAGGGCACCACTGGGTCCAACAAAGCGTACGACACCCACACCCTGAACAGGCAGCAACTGGCCAGACCCAGTACGGACAAAACGGACCGCACCGATTGGGCCCAACGAGACAAACGAGGAACACACGAACGTCATGTGGTGGGTTGCCCCGGAGTCAAGGACCCAGAGGCCACAAGACACACGGGCGGAAGGGTGTACAGTGGATGTGGCAACAGTGCCAACAGAGGACGACGACAATGTATAGAGGGAGAGACAACGAGGGAGAAATTCGGTCTGCCAAGACTCAATCCACGGGACAGACGCACACAAGGCACCCAGAACATGACCAGGAGCATCCCCACGAAGGACATAGTCAGTCTAACAGGCGAGACCTCTGGCCACCGGTGCAACACTCTCACTTCCCTGATCGCGAAGGCGAAGGAGCTGAAGGAGAGACTGCTCAAGGTGGCGTTCCCGATCACCGCGCTCACCATCCACAAACGTCGGCTGAGGTGGAGCAAACGCCCCGGTGGAGGGGGGGAGCCAGGAAGGAGCAGCGTAGGCTGGTGACGGGGGGCCAGCATACACAGCGGCGCCGTAAGGAGGTGGCCAGGCTTAGGGATAGGGGATAGATGGTGAGGTCATATCGGAGGCTGCATGAGCCTGAGCCGGGAGGGAGATGGTGGAGCGTGATGAAACACCGGCAGAGAAGGATGATGATGCGGAGGAATTGGCGGTGCGGGCCATGTGAGCGTGCATGGTCCGGGCAAGGCGAAGGTCATCCGGTGGAGCTGGACAAGCACGAGCAGAATGCTCAGCAGAGCCACAGTTCCAACACACAATAGTACCAGACGCTCGCGAGGAGGCTGAAGCACCCTTATCCTTGCTTTTGCCCTTGCCCTTCCCTTTGCCCTTTCCACGACCTTGGGAGGCGAGGACAGAGGCAGGGGAGGACGAGGAAGGGGCGGCGGAGGTAGAGGAAGTCGCAGAGGAGGAAGGTGCAGTAGTAGTGGCAAGTGCAGTAATACCAGTGACGGCAAAGCAGTGGAGGCGCTTGTTCTGGAGGCTAGTCCACCGAGCCGCAAGACGCTCAGACGTGAAGTCCCAGAGGGCACCAACCCCAGGGGGTGACTTGGGTGGAACGGGAAGTGAGGCAAGGCGCTCCAGCTCATCAGGTTTGACGTCACAAATGAGAAATGACAACTCAGGAATGAGACCATTGACAATGGTCTGAACGGTGGAAAGTTGGCCAGGTGCCGCTTTGTCAAGCTCACGAAGGAGTTTGAGACCACGAGCCGAATAGGCATCAGCGGTTTCATCGGCACGCATAAGAAGCGTGTTGAACTGGATTGTAAGCGCGCTCTGTGCGGCTTGTCCAGTGACAGTTGTACGGCGACGTAGCATGGCATATGCGCCAATGGGGTCAGCAAGTCGCTCGGCGGCAGGGTCAGCATGAAAGGTGCCAATGTCATCAATCAGTGACTCAGGGGCAGAAGCGATGAGAGCTCGGACTGCACGGGCAGACTCAGCAGCAACCGGTATGAAGGGATCAACAGCAGGGGAGTAGTACTCCCACAACTGCTCTCCTTGAGCCCAGGCACTGAAGCGCACTTCCCAAGAGGAGAAAGCAAGGGCTGAGATGAGTGCAGGTAGTTGAGAAAAGAAGTCCTGCTGAGGGACTACAAGTGGTTTGGTAGCAGCGGCAGCGCTAGCGGGCGGAGCAACAGAGGTGCTGGATGTAGAGGCGGTGGTAGTCGGAAGAGTGGCCCTGGCAGGGGGAACAACTGATGCAGCAGGGAGGCGGCAAAAGACAATATCAGCCGCTTCATCAGCGAACGCAGCGCGGTTGTCCTCAGCAAGCTTAAGGCGGTCCTCAGCTTCCTGCTGGGCCTTGCGAGCGAGGGCCAACTGGCGCTGAAGAGTAGCAATGATTGACTCATCGTCACCACACATTGTGACGACGTGGGGGCTTTGCCGGACAGATTTCGGCAGAGTTTCCCCAGCCCCAGTGGGCCTGGGAAAAATGGGGTTGCCTGAGGCAAAAGAGAATGATGCTGTAGGAAAGCCCTCCCCAAGTCAGACAGGACAAGCCACGTACAGGAGGCAAGAGAAGAAGGCACAGGGGGCAAGAGAGCATGCAAGCAAGTACAAAATGCAGCAAGCCAAGTCAGGCTGATGGACTGCGCAGAAAGCCAAGAAGCGGTGGGATAGCTGCAGCCGTGGAGGTAGAGAGGAAAGAGACAGTGGAGACAATGGGAAATGTCAAGGCAAGCTCTCCGGTGGTACAGGCGGCACAAAAGGTGATGATGACGGCTGTGATAGAGAGTGATGCCGTGACAAGGCTAGAAGCAGCTGATGGTGCAGATGCTGATGCGGCGACTGCTTTGGCTGTAGAGCTGCGAATAGAGACTGTTGCTGCTGATGTTGCGGACGTAGCTGCGGCTATGGCAGCGATAATGGCTGATGCTACGGCAAAAATCTGTGTGCCTATGTTTGCAGCGGCTGCCGCGATGGGACCAACAACAGCTACTGCTTCTGTGTACGCGTCTGTAGTCCGCCCTGCCAACGTTGAGGCAGGAGCACGCGACGCTCTAGCTGCGACGGTAAAAGTGGCTGTAGCTGTTGCTGCGTTGTCAATGAGAGCAGCTGTCATGTGAGTAACAACATGCACAAGACGGACGATGTGGTGTGTGAGCGCTGGGTGCAACTGGTCCGCAGCAAAGTCGGAGGCGTCCTGCCAAAGCGGATCCCCCCCGGGAGAGAGTGGCGGAGATATGCTTATCGAACGTTGACGAAGTGCTGCTGCGGACGTGGAGGCGGCTGTCTCGGATTCGTGTTCACCTCTCATTCCTCTGTAATGATACGTACGGCGCTGTAGCAACCTCCCCTCGTAGTACCCGCTAGTAGAGATCACAACTTGATTACTCGTTTGTGCCATCGTGACGAATACAGCACCACACGCCAAGTGCTGCAGCTGCTGCGGTACGTGCAAGCCAGCCAAATCTGCTGCTGCTGATGAACTGCTAATACTGCTGCTGTTGCTGCTGCTCACGTTGCTGCTGTTTTGTCTGCTGCTAAATTGCTAAACTAGTGAGCTGCTGCGGCTGTTGCTCAGTGCACAACAGCTAGGCCTGCTGCTGTTGAGCTACTGCTACGGCTGACCTACTGTGCTACTGCGGCTGCTACTGTTATCGGAGTAACGAGCTGCTGAGCTAGGCCTGCTGCTGTTGAGCTGCTGCTGCTCTTGACCTGCTGGAACTGCTGACCTGTTGGGCTAGATCTGCTGCTGTTGAGCTGCTGCTGCTGCTACTACTAATGTGGTGCACCTGCTGCATGCGGTCTACTGCTCACATTGTTGCAACGAGCAACAACGTTCGGCTGCTGCGGCTGCTACTCACGTTGCTGATGTCGCTGCTGCCGTTATGTCTGCTGCTGACCTTGGCTGTTCCGGGCAACAGTCGTCTGCTGCTCACATTGCTGCAACGAGCAGCAACGTCCGGCTGTTTCGGCTGCTGCAGTTGCTGCTCGCGTTGCTACGGGCAACAGCCAGTTGCTACAGTTGCTGCCCTCATTGCTGCAGCAAGCCTAAACTTGGATCGCTGAAGGCTGAAGCTAGTCCAAGCTGCGGGTCCAAGCTGTAGCGGGCCCCGGCTGCTGGTGCCTTGGCTTTGCAGACCTGATGTTGTAGCGGGAAAACTGTTGCAGTGGGCGTGAACCAGTCAGCTGTGAGTAGATTCACAGCTGACTTTCTTGCTGCTTTGGTTCTTGCTGCAAGAGGCAGATCGTTGCCAAGAGAGGCAACAGCAGGATCGTCGCCAAGAGAGGGCAGAGACTTCGGGCCACAGCAGCTGCTGAGTGGGTGCGAGATGCCAAGAGAGGCCGTCGCTCCACAGGTCATGGATCTACGGATGGCAGGTCGATCAGATGTCCATCTCTACTGCATATGCTCTAATACTAGTAGGTAATGGAGGAAGAAGCTACAATGACACTATGGAGCAAGCCAAGCATGAAGGTCAAGACGTATTGTACTGTATGGATGTAGTGAGAGTTCCAAAAGAAAAAACGGATAGAAGTCACGAAGTAACAAGCAACAGAGCTGTTACGGGAACGGGAGAGCGAGCGAGCGAGCACCGAGCTCGATCTCGCTCGCCATCCTCAAACCTGGGGGATTCGATCTAACCTACCCACAAGACAATTTTCTACCAGAGTGTAGGTGTGCCAAGCAGATATCTGGCTAGTGGGCGAATCCGGTTATTCTCAGGGCCCATCGTGAATGCACGTGAGCCATACAGGTGAGGTTGGCAAGCTTTTCTTGATCCATGCCATGGCTCGTCTTGGTTAAGACGCTGCTGGGATGTCGGTCTTTGTCTCAGTCACCTGCATCAGTGTCAGTGGAGTGTGTGCAGCGAGGCCAGAGGTCACCACACGCCATAAATCAACAATTAGTGTGCTTTGATGACAAACATCGAGATGATCAAACACATACATAACATTTTCGAGTTTCAAATGAAACATGGTCGGGGTCGTCGAGTCGATTGTCGAGCGAGGCATGTGAAGTCTCCTCGTAAGTGGTTGGATCAAGATGCTCTGCTGAGGAATGAGGGGGCTTCGAAGATTGGCGGCGCAGATGCCAGTTGCCTTTCTGTAAAACTCGTTATCTCTTGTTGTATCGAGAAATTGACCAAAAGGTCCTTATACTTGTGTCGATAACTCTCAAAAGTGGTCGAAGTCGTCAGAATGTGCGATAAGGATTGCCGAGTGCGAGGGCAATTGGCTGAATTGTCCTCAAATGTGAAAAGATAAATCGAGGTCTTGCTACACGATGGCCTATTTTTGTAATGGAAAAAATGCCCACAAGGAAAGATTAGGGACTTGTATACGTCTGGTACGTAACACTTGACCCCCTTCTAGACGTCCCAGCGTGCTTACTGATGTGGCCTGGTGGCGTCGGTAACATTCGTTGATCAGATGATCGACGTCGCAGAGGTTTTCATAAGGTTCCTAGCTGTTGCGCAACGCCGTAGCCATACCACTTGACAAGATAGTATGTTGCTTCCCCACGTTGTTGATGGCCGAGGATATGGATGACGTACGCTATGTCCTCGTCCACTTGCATAGGAGGAGGGGGAGATACATCTGGGTCCGGGAAGTTCTCTATGGGTCCCGGTCGTGCTTAGGGCTGCTGATCTGGAATAATGGGTGAACTTGCATAATGGCGGGGAGTTTGAGTTGTGCAACCACAGGGATCTGCATGCGCTTGATCTCAAACGGTAACAACCATCATGGTTTGAGTTTTGAAAAATCAGCTTCGCAGAGTTTGATGTTTGCCAAACTGAGGACAACCTTGTCACCAGCGATGAACACATCGTCGCTGCGATGTTGGTCAATTGCTCACTTCATTGCCGCTCGTGTCGTCGCAAGTGTCTGTCTTGTTTCATCCCAGATGGTGGAGAAGTCCTAGCGTTAGACGTCAACCGTGAGAATGTTGCTCTGGCTGTGAAGTCCGGTTGGTGTGTTGGGAAGTTTGCCATGCACCACTTCAAATGGAGTTTCACCCATTGCAATGGATATTGCCGAGTTTTATGGGACTTTGGCGGTCAGGAATTTTAATGCTCAATCCATCCCGTGTAGTTCGCATAACTTTTTGAGAAGTTGTTCGAGCATCTATTCACTCTGTTTGACTGTCAGCTGGAGGGTGAAACGCCATTGAAAGTTGGATCTGATTGCCGTAAAGAGTCATCAGTTCACGCTAAAAACGACTGGTGAATTGATCGTCTCTGTCGCTTGTGGTGGTTCTTGGCACGCCATGTAGCCATGCGATGTTGTTTACAAACAGCCGTGCTGTTCCTTCAGGGGTACCGTGGTCCTTGTCGGATTAAAGTGAGACATCTTGGAAATCTTGGCAACAACCACAAGGATTACGCAATATCCCTCGGGTATGACTGGTAATCTGGTGACAAAGATATCAGTCCACCGTTTCGTCAGAATGGGGAGCGGCTGTAGTATTTCGTGTGCCCTAGTGCGACGTCATTTCTGTCGCTGACACATATTGCAGGCTTTACATACGTTGCTCATGTCGGTTTGCATCTTGTCCCACCACTAGTGCTTTTCCAACTTCTTAACCATGTTGTCTTCTCTGAAATTTCCACCTGGACTGGTGTCATGGCACTCTTCAAGCAGCATGCGGCGTAGTTCGCCGTTCAGGGGAACGACCACCTGTTGAGTGAATCGTTGCCGCCAATAGGGTCTGTCGTACCAGAACTTTGCCCTGTCGTATCCACCATGTTGGTTATAGCCACGTGTGAGCAACTGCTTCAGATATGGATCTTGTTGTAGTTGATGTGTCGGTGCCTCATCCATCAAGTCTGGTCGGCGGCTGAGTACGTCTGATGGATTGGATTTGACCGGCCGGTACTCAATGCAATAGTCAAACCCGGATTCGAGGAACTCCATCCATCGGGTTTGACAATCACTGAGATTCGGTTGTGTCTTCAAATAGTTTGGTGCATGATGTTTGGTACGTACGATGTATCGTAGCTGTCGAGACAACACTGCCATGTCTTAAATGGATGTACAACCGCCAGTATCTCCTTCTCGTGTAAGGCGTAGTTGAGTTTTGTTCAATGCAACTTTTGTGACATATGCACGACCGATTGCTCTTTGTTGTCGTTTTCTTGTAGGAGAACCATGCAAATGACTTGATCGGAGGCATCCGTAGCCATGACATAGTTGATCGTTGGATTGGCTAATCGTAGTGTTGGCGCCGAGGTCAGAGCGTTCCACAATGTGGTAAACACTCATTGTTTGCTATCCCTCCATCGCCACTCATTTTCTATTTAAGTGAGATCGGAGAGAGACGCTGACAGTCATTGGTAATCCAATACGAAGCGCTAGTAGTGATTGCAGAAGCCGAGAAAAACTTGAACGTCTTGGGCATTGGTCGGTGTCGGCCAATCAACGATTGCTACCACCCTTTTTGGATCGATGGTGATCCATCCCCAGTTGATGACGTGACACATAATTTTGATTGAATGGCACCCAACTTTGCACTTTGAGAGCTTCCCAAAAAGTTTCTCTCTTTCTACCCTGAAAAACTTTGATTTCGATGATAACTATTTTTTGCTTGATCAAATTTTGTCGAAAACGAACATTCATCGAATTCATAGGTACCACCTAAATGATTACAACATGAAATAGTCAAATTCAAGGTACCACATCCACATTCTGACAATTTAGACTCCTGGGTTCTTTACCACTGGTTTCCAGGTAGAAAACAATGTTGACATGGATTACATGCTCTACAAGTTCATTTCGACGAACTTCTGCTCAGTCCATGCCCAACTTCGCTTGGCACGTCCGTAGTATGCACTTCATTTGCTTGGAAAAGACAAAATAAATTAGCAAAGTACTTGTCAAGAACGTGCGACAGAGGAAAGATAATTTATGTGCACAAAAGAACAGTACTCTGATGTGGACATCACACAACAAAGTCATCTTCCTCTGGCACGTCCGAGTGGAACAGTAGATGGTAAGCAAATGGTGCCGCTACCCTCTGGAAAAGTAAATTGGACACACGAGGGAAGTTGGAGCACGACCACGCGTTTTTCATGAGGGGCTTGGATTCACGCAGGTACTCCCACGCATCGAAGAACCATCTGTACGCTTCCTCCTTCAGCACCTTCATGCCTATGGTCATGTTCCCCCTCTGTGCTGAATGTTCCATGCCCCACTACAAGAAAATCTCCTCAAGATTGTTTTTGAACGGGCGAACAATGCCTACGTCCGCCGGCTGAGCCTTCGGTGTGCAGCCGGTGGGGATGTACAGGGTGTGGATATAGGGGAAATTTGTCCGCAGCCTCTCCTGGAAATTCGAGTTGGACTGCGGACGCCAAACATCGAGAACGGAGAGCACATGTGTCTCTCCGTCTCGGACACCGAGAGCCTCACATGTCCGATGGTAGTACGGCAGGACAACGTTGCAAACCCACTACTTTGTGGTGTCGTTGTTTGTCCAATGAGTGGGCGTGAAAGTCAGGTCCCACTCGGCTTCGACCAATCGATTTGCCTTTTCTCCATGTGACAAACAGCGCATGGTTTTGCCACTGAAAACCAGCTGCATCGGAAGAAGTTCACCGTTCATAGATGACGTCACCACAGCTGTCACCTGTCGCTTTTCCTCGATGCTGACGATGCTGATGTTGTCAGCACCTTGAGGGGCGTAGGTGTGGCTGGGGGCAGGCATGACCTAAACGCCGGTATGGTCGGCGTTCAGGACCATGAATGGCGAGATGCCATACAGGGTAACCATGCACGCCGCGCGGTGATGCATGGTGAGAACCTGTTCCCCCAGTGGGCAGGAACCTCGTGCGCATCAGTTATAGCAGATCGCCAAGTCCACACGAGCTCCCTGGTGATGAAATTGCACACCCATGTACGGCTGAAGGCGCATAACCCCATGCGCTCGAGCTTGTCCGGTGCATGGAGCGCCTTGATGCCACGAATCTCCCTACGTATGCCTTTGGAGTTTAACGCGTGGCCAGCATCGTGTGCGTCTGTCAGACGCTTCTTGATTTCCGCGGGGATTGCTGGCCTGTCCAACATCCAGGCCCGTTTTCCTGTTGAGTCGTGCTTGTGCTTCTTGTTGTTCACAAGTGTTGATGGTGCTGCTGCTATGGAGGTAATAACAGCTACTACGTACCGTGGCTTTAAAACGTTGGAGTTGTCCAGGAAAACCCGTGAACGGTCGATGCTGCGAGTGTGTTGAAAACACAATACCCGTCGAGGGTACGGAAAGTGTGCTTCAAATGTTGAACCACTGTGTACGCCTTGCCGTGAGACTTGAAAGCTGTGTAAATGTTTTGGAAGTGGCGACTTCCAAACCAATCACAATAGCGCCCAAGCTTGCTGTTGGAACTGTTGGACGAGGAGCCCGTAGTCGTCAATTGCAAGATCGAGAGCTGTAGGTACTCTGTGTCTGTCAAATCATCCGACGATTTTCCATCGTCGCTCCCGCTCCTGCTGCTGCTGCTGTTGTTATTGTTGTTGTCATTTTTGGTGCTGTCGTTGAATGTGAAGGAAGCGTCGATGACGGTCGGCTTAGATGCCTGCGCGTGAGTTCCATTTTTTTTAATCCGAAGTCGGGCGAAGGGTGTTGCGTCTGCCCGCATGGAAGCAATCCATACGAGATGACAAGCAATGCAGAACGCGCCCTCCTGCAAGTAGAGGTCGGAGGACATGGCTTTGGCATGTCATCCGCATGCCACTTCCCCTTTTCAGCTGCGGTTGGAGGATGGCCGACGGGGCTCACCGTGGGAGATGGAGCAGACTCGGTGGGCAAGACGGGCTCCTCATCTGTGCAAATGCGAGAGGGCCCTGCACCTAGGTTGTACTTCCACACGCGCGGAGATGCCTCACGTGTCATGCATGGAGACTCATCGATTTCCTGCTGTGCACCAGCATTAGCGATGAGGAGGGGGACGTTTGAGGGAAGCGAGAGCATGAGTATCAGCATGGGAGAACCCTCCGGATACCAGGAATATCCCTCCGGAGTCGTCTTCTTCTCCTTGGTGTCACCCACGTTCAAGACCGTGAGCTTGCGCGAATGTCCAATAGGGTGCTTGGGCATTGGGAGACGCGGAGGGGGTCCCTTATGGGGGGCTTCTACAAGCCGGCATTTCCTCTCCTCAGCCAACACCTTCACTAGAAAGCGGTCCATAGTGCTGGTGTTGATTTGGCAAAGATTGTGTGGGTGGGCAGACTGACGCAGAGAAGTGTATGACAGGACAGGGTATATCAAGAACATGCACGAACGCGGATGAGCCTTGCCACGTACTGCGGTCCAGTGTGCCCAGACCGACCAATCGAGCCACGTGACATGCACAACTCCGTTTGTGCCATCAACGGACATATGACTATTCAATAGAAAACGCTCAAACGTTGAAGCGACTTCCTTGAAAAGAAATAACTATTCCCTAAAGATAATCAAATTCAAGGTACCACCCCGCAAGTTTCGTCGATTTTAAATATGCTACCTAAACAACTTGAACCCGGGAAATACCTCATCGAGTTAGTTATGCTTCAGGTAAATAATCAAAATCAAGGTTTTTTAGGGTAAAAATTTGAGAGCTTTTTGGAGATGTCCATCGTGCTCCTCTGGGATGCAGCTCTACACTAGAATGTTGTCAAGGTATACCAGACATAATCATTGAAATTGTTGTTCATCGCTGCCATGAACGTCGCCGTGGCATTCATGAGTCCAAACATCATAACTGTGAACTTGAAATACAAGTAGTGTGTCTAGAACGTTGTTTTCTCGATGTCGGTGTGTACCACGCGGATCAGGTGATAACTGTTGCGTAAGTCAATTTTGGTGAACATTCGAGCCCATCGAAGTTTGTCAAAAAGTTTGTCAGCACGGGAAAGAGGGTAGCGGTTCTCGGTGGTAGTGTCGTTCAACGCCTGGTAGTCCACGCACATCCACATCTTGCCGGTCTCATTTTTCAGGATCAATGTTGGTGCGGCGTATGGTGACGTGGATGGGCGGATGAACCCTTGACCGAGCATCTCGTTGAGTTACCTTTTCAGCTTGGTCAGCTCATGGTTGCTCACTCAATAGGCCCCTTGTAACGTGCGTCGGCTGCCCGGATTTAATTCAATGGGATGGTCGATATCACATTGAGGTGGTAGGATTTTTGGGAGTTCCTCCGGGAAGACGTCCACAACATCTCGGATGAGAGGTGCGAACCCCTCAGGAACCATAGCAAACTTCATTGATGCCGATGAGGCCGAAGAAGCTAACGAGGCTATCGAGGCTGACGAGTCAGCTGCTACCACTTCCACTTCCTTCATTGGCTCAAGCCACGCATGAGCCCCTTGTTGAATACAATGCTTGGCCACATTGAGTAGTATTGGATATACTAGCTGTCATTTATTGGTCACCGTGACTTCCTCTGTTGCTTCCATCTCTGCTGTTATTACTCTTGTCTTTCGCCCCAGGCGCGGAACTTGTCACTTGGCGCCGTTGACTTCCACGTAGATGTCACCATTGTTCCAGTCAATTTGCATATAGTGCTGGTACAATGAATCACGTATAGGAATGATTTTGTGATTACTCATCAGACATGATCTCCAAACCATTACATCCTACAAATCCCCCACTTGTAGTCGTAGTGGTTCTCAGAGTCTCCGTATTTGTAATCTCCCGTCAATGGTTTTCCCTTCAAACACCTTTGGTTTGGTTTGCAAACCAAGCTTTCTAACCATGTTGTTGCTTAAAAAATTATGAAAGAACCCTCCATCCAATTGTGCTGGTACCGTTTTGCAACTCTTGCAACCTTTGGGTTGCACTTTCAACAGTATTCCCGGTTGGTCATCCTCGTACCCGTCGTCAAACTTTGCCAACTTAGAGAACCTCTAGAGTGTCGTGAGTCATTCAGATGGGCAATCGGTTGGCACATGTCGCTCTTCTCAGACAAGAGTCGCACCTTTCACTCATGCCCTTTGCCATTTCCCGGCTCATTTCTATACGACTCCCTCCCCTTTTGGCCTGCTGCTTGCTTCGGCAGTTTCAAATGATATGCCCAATATTTTCACAGTCGTAGCATTTGCGTGAACCTTCCTGGTCAACGGCGTCCACTTTCACCGGAGTCGAGGAGTCCCCCAATTGGCCTTTTCCATTCTCACGATAAATGTGGTTGGGAGGTCGCCAGCCATAGGATTCCTTGATCCGAGCATTGTGGTTGGCGCTGTCGGCCCTTTCTGTTACTAGGATCGTTTATGGTTGATTGTTCTAGATGCCAAAAATGGCGATCACTCACCGAATGTCTCATTTGAGGACATTGTTGTAGGAAAAACAGAGTTTGTTGGGGGGAATGTCTACACCAGTAACAATCTCGTGGAATCTCTATGTGTACTCTGTCACGCTGGACTGCTAACATAGATGCTAGAGCTTATACTAAGTGTCAGATTTTTTGTCCAATTGTCCAAAACATGCAAGCATTGCGTGCGAGAATTTGGTATAGTCTGTTGGTGGCATCAGCACATCTTGCCATTCCGCGTTCATTTGCTCCAAGGGTAGAACGCCTGTGATCGTTGATATGAGACAGGCGTCGTTGGCCGTCGATGAGGCCTCGTTGGTCTCTTGCTGTCGTTGGATGCCCTTTAGGTAAGACCACCAAGTTCATGTCATTCCACACAGAAGCGCGGCCGCGAGGTCAATTTTCTTCTGAACGTAGTTGACCCCAGCTGTACTGAAACACACCTCCAAGATCATCAGCCATATCCAAACAGTCGTTCCCTTTGAATTTGCAGGATGAAACAGTTCAGGTGGGGTCGGACGAATCTTGGGTTCGTTCAAGAGTTGGGTATTTCTCTCAACGAGCACCGCCTCCCATGCACTTGCATTGGGAGGAGCCTCCTTCGCATTCTTGAGTTGTTGGAGCAGATGGCTATAGATCCCCTCAAGATACAGTTCGCCAGTTCCTTGTTGATCCCGTGCATGTCGTTCGATGCCACCTGTCTTTCCCGCTGCGATCATTGAGGCTCTAGGTACGGACGATTGGTTTAGTGCCATAAAATCCATGACCGGGTTGGTCATCAAATTTACTGGGGTTAATGTAGCTACTGCATAGCCTGCTGCGCCAGCGTTCATTGGCGCTTCACGGTTCGCGTGCATAGGCAAGTTCTGCTCCTCTATCACCGAAATCGCTACCAAAGACACATTTCTTGTTGTCGAATGCGCCTGCCCGCTTCACATCGTGGTTGCATCTTGACTTGCGCGATGCGCTGAAAGCTTGTATAAGGTAGTCCTCCAGATGGGTAGAGTAGTCAGATGTTTCTCTAGCACCGATGCAATTTGATTCCAAGTGTCATGTCGAATGGGGCGTAGATGGTGAACAGGTAAAAGTTGCCAGGCAAAAATGATTTGAGAATTCGGGACACCTGAGAAAGTTATCATTTGTTGTAAGTGTACTTCTATGAAAAGCGTTGAAATCATTGAACACATGTGTACATGTATCGAGTTACAAAGGAGACGTGGTCGGGGTCGTTGATTCGATTGTCGAGTGACGTGTGTGAAGTCGTGTAGTGATTGGTCGGATTGAGAAGGTCCATTGAGGAATGGGGGGGCTTTGAAGATCAACAACAAAGATGCAAGATGCTTCTTTAAAAATCTCGATGTTTCTTGATGCGTCAATAAGTCGACCAAAAGGTCGTGAAACTTCTGCTAGTCATTCTCAAAAGTGGTCGAAGTTGACAGAATGTGCGAGAAGGATCGCCGAGGGGCGAGGGTAGTTGGCTTAATTGTCCTTGACCGTCGGAGTGGAAATTTATGTCTCGTTGTATGGTAGGCTATCTGTACAATGATAGAAATGCCCTCTCAGAAGTATTGGGGACTCATGTACGTCTGGTACGTAACATTAGCCATCCAATCTGGTCGTCGACTCAGAGCATCCGGCGGTTTGGTTTGTACAGGCTGGTACTCGATGTTGTGGTCAAAGTTGGAATCAAGGAACTCCATCCATCGAGTTTTCCACAACTGAGAGTCAGCCGAGTCTNTGAGAAAAACCCAGGGGACTTATCCTTGAACAAGGACAGTGCATGCCTGGTCTGTTGGACCGGACCCAGGGGACTTGCTCCACATGAGCAGTGCATGCCTGGTCCGTCCACTACTCGCCAATTCTGGAGACTAGTGGCCAAGGGGCATTCAAAGAACAACAATCTCTCCCTTGCACCTCTGGCCACTTGTCCTGTCTTCAGTCTTCGTCACTTACGCTCTTCATGCCGATACCCTGTCTTCCTGCAAGGTGGAGATCTCGGTGAAGGGGTTTTGTCAGCATGTCTGCCCGGTTGAGCTTGGACGCAACGTGCTCAAGCTCCAGCACTCCCTTAGCGACCAGGTCGCGACTGAAGTGGTACCGAACTTCGATGTGTTTTGTCCTCCGCGTCAAGGTGCCATTTTTGGACATGTCAATGGCAGACTTGTTGTCCTTGACTACCGTTGCGGCCGATTGAGGTGCTCGTATCTCTTGGAGCAGGCTACGCAGCCACATTGTCTCCTTGCACGCTTCCGCTAGAGCAATGTACTCTGCTTTGGCAGTAGAGAGGGAGACGCAGTCCTGCTTACGGCTTGCCCATGACACGGCTCCTCCGTTCAGCACGCACACATAGCCCGACGTGGANGAGAGTTTTCTGATGATTTTCTCTCTTTATGGGATCTTAAGAATTTTACGGAGATGTCCATTGTACGCCTCCCAGGTGCGGCTATACTCCAGGATGTTGTCGAGATACATGATGACAGAGTCGTCAAGGTACTGACAAACGATGTTGTTCATTGCTGCCATAAATGTCACGGGGGCATTCATAAGTCCAAAAAACATGACTGTGAATATCATTATATACCAGATAATGGTGTAGAATGAGTTCCTCTTAATGTCTTTATTAAATACAAGGATGTGATGATAGTGGCTACATATGTCCATTCTGTTGAAAATTTGGGCCCCACGAAGTTGATCGAAAAGTTCATTTGCTCACCGGAGGGGATATTGGTTCTTAATGGTGATGTGATTCAATGCTCTCTAGTCCACGCACGTATGCATGTCTCTTTTCTTCATTTATGTGAAAAGTGCAAGTGCCACATAGGGCAACGTGGAGGGTGTGATGAACTTCTTACCAAGCATCTGGTCCAACTGCTTCTTGAGTTCATTCAGCTCGTGATCACTCATCCAATAGATCTCCTTCATTGCCGGTCTACTGCCCGGCTTCACGTCTACCTCATGAGCAACATTCCGTTGCGAGGGTAGCCCTCGAGGTAGTTCATTACAAAAATTCCATTTGAACTTCTCAATGAGCTTCACAAACTCCCTTGGTATTGTTACAAACTTCTCAGGTGTCAAGGGAGTTGGTGTTGCCTCGGCAGCTGTAATTTCTTTTGCAGTCCATGTTTCCATGTGGACTTTCCACACTTGGGCTCCGCACTTTAGATACCGCTTGGCCACGTCCAAGGATATCTGCTGGAATTTTGTGGCTCTCAGAACTTCCTCTTCTACTTCCACCTCCATTGCTTCCCAAAACCGCCGCTACATTGTGTCTCACTCAACCATAGGCATGTGTCATTTTTTACCATCAATGCTGACATAGCACCCATTTCTCCGCTTAACCTGCAGATTGTGCCGGCACAAGAAATCTCACCCGAGGGTTATTTTGTGGCCGCTAACTGTGCAAGTCCTCCAAATCGTTACGTTGTGTAGATCCCTGATTTGCACTCGGAGTGGTTTATGAAGTCGATGGATCTACACTTGTCCGTTGACGGTTTTTCCTTCAAACATCCCAGCTTCGGTTTGCAAACCCAGCTTTCGAACCATGTTGTTGCTGGAGAAAAGTTGTAAGAAGCTCCTCCATCCACTAGTGCCGATACCGCTCTTCAAATTCTACAACACCTCGGTTAGCTCATAGCACTATCACTGGCTGGTCAACCTTGTACTCCTCACCAAATATTGCGATCTCAGGAACCGTCATCCACGGTGATGTGAACCGCTCAAATGGACAATCGGTCATTGCAGAATTTTCCAACCGAATAGGAGCCTCGCCGTCTACTCTTGTCCTCTGCCATGTCCCAACTCTTCACTCTTTCTTCTGTGAATTCTCCCCCTTTTTGACTTGTTTTTTCTACTTTTGGCAGTCGTGCGAGGTATGACCCGGCGTCCTTCGAGTCAAGAAAAGCGGTTGATCGCATTGATCAATGGTGTCAATCTCCGTCGGAGATAATGTTTTTGTCAAGTGCGACTTTGCAAGAAAAAGATAAGGATGGTGGCCTTGGGGTCGCTAGCTGTTGGATACCTGCATCCAAGCGTTGTAGTCGGTGCTATTGATGCGGTCGGCTGCTGCAATTGTTCGCGGAAGGTCGTCTTAGATGCCAAAATGGCAATGTTTTGCTGAATTTCTTCTTTGAGGCCATTGTTGTAGTAGAAACACAAAATTTCAGGGGCAAGGTCATTGCCGGTGATAATTTCACGGAAACACCGAGTGTACTCTGCCACCTTGGATAGCTGATGTATACGTTGGAGTGTGTACTGAGTATCGGATTTTTTTTTGGGCTTCCTAGATCGATCAAGTGTAGCACGCGTGAAGTCGATCCATGTCTTCAGTGGCATGAGAGAGTTGTGCTACATTCGATTTATCTGCTCAAGAGGTAGTACGTCTGTGTTTGACGATGTGAGAGCAATTGCCTGAGCCGTTGATCTAGCCCCGTCGATATCCTGCTACCATTGGATGGCCTTTTGAATTGGACCACCAACTTTGGGTTGGTGGTCCAATCTGAAGGTCATCTGACCACGCAAAAGTGAGTCTACGAGGTCAATTTCAGTTTTTTGTTGTTGATCCTAGAAGTAGTGAAGTAGACCTCCAAACTCGCCAGCCACATCCTAACCGCCGGTTCCTTGAAGTTTGTGGGATCAAACACCCCTGGAAGTGCTGGTGAAATGTGGGGCTCACTCAGGAGTTGCGAATTCCTCTCGATGAGTACTGCTTTGCATGCATGAGATATTCAAAGCTCCTCCATTGCCGCTTTGAGCTGTTGGAGCAGATGGGTATTGAGGCTCTGGAGTCCTGATCAATTCTGGTATGGGTCTTCATTTATTCGTGCTTATTGGCTTGTGCCTCCCATCATGCCGGGTGATGTCCCAACGGGCTGCGACAAGGGCGCATGGTTTGTTGAACTTGAAGGGTCCATGGCCAAATTGGCCGTCGGGTTTGTTGCTGCTGCGCCATTCAGCGCAGTGCCACCTTGCACGTCTGGAGAGTGACGTCATTTGTGTGCTGCTCATCCGTCAGGGACTGCTACTCATTGCCAGGTGCGCTTGCTTTGTTCACCGTTGTCGTCGTAAAGTCTAGGATCTTTTGAACAGTGGAGATGCGCCGAGGACTTGTGCGAGGTTGTCCCAGGGTAGATAATGCATTGGTTTCTCTTCCAGCACCGTTGCACTTTGATACCAAGCGTTACGTTAAGCAGAATGTAGGTGGTTCACGAGGATGAGGTGCAGGACAAAACACAATTAGGGTGTTTGGAAAAATGGACAACTTGTGTTAAACAGAATGTCTACTTTGATGACAATTGTCTAGTGAGTCAAGCACATATGTACAATGCCGAGTTTGAAAATAAGGCATATGTCTGGTCTTTGGCGCTCGAGCCGAGCGACACGTGCAAAGCCGCACCGTGAGTGGCAGGTTTGAGAAGCTCCACCAAGAATCTGGGGGGGGGGGGGGGGGGGGGGG
>SZWC01008199.1:40590-66987 GCA_023375785.1 Penium margaritaceum
ATGATATTGAAACATCGATTGAGTTTGTGATACTTCTACCGATCATTTTGGAAGGTGGTCAAAGTTTTTAGAAACTTCTGGAACGGAACACCGGAGGTCAAGGCAGTTGGCCAAAATGCCCTTGGCCAGATGGTGTAAGAATCCTGAAGTCTTACGCGGTGGGCCATGAATGGAAGGACGGAAATTCCCACTCGCGGAGCTTAGGGACTCGTGTACATGAGGGACGTGACACAGAACACGGAATCACATGTGTTATTCCCAGCACAACGTGGATGGTTCACAAGAATTAGTTGATAAGCATAAGATGATTTTGTGAATTTGGACAGTTGGATGATATGTATTTATCATTAACTGTAGTACAATAACAAATATTGAACATGTCCAGCACATTTGTACAACAAGAAACGCAATTAAAGATGTGTTGGGTCTTGGGCGCTCAAGGGGAGCAACATGTGCAATGGAGCATTGTTGGTGGTTGCTCCTAGAAAAATCTTCCAAGAAGTCAGTGTTGTGATATGAATTGTCCCCGTCTGTCTGTGCAACTTACTGTGACCACTCAGTCGTGTCCATGCTTGTGTAGATCCTTGATGCAGACCCAGCTGGCGGCGAAGCACCGACGGGTGGTGGCTCCACCCACTTGCAACTGCCAAACAGCTGCCACAACATCCTGGGTGCTTCATAGGGTGCTCTGTACTTTAATTTACAGATGATAGATTTTTCTTGGTAGTCTCTCTCTCGAGTTTGATTTGCATGTTTTGCATTGTGTGTCCGCCAGTCAATGCCAGACCCGTGCACGTTACAATTTGTAGCACGTGGCTGAATATTTTGCATGTCTACGTTTAGATGGTGTTGTGTATAGATGACAACGTACAAACTTATGGCCAATACAATGGTTTTACCCAGTTTAAGGAAAAAATAACACTAGAGTGTGGTCACCCACCGTGCAATGTGGAATGTATTTATTCTGTGTGCTTTTCAGTTTTTATACCTCTCTACATTACTAAGCTATTAGAGCGTATGAGACTTAGCGCGACTCCCTTGCACCTGCTTACTTGCTAGTGCGCCAACTGACTGGATAGCTTTGCCACATAAACAGTAGCAAGGCTAGGAAGCCTCTTAACCGGTTCCTAATAGAGAAGTGAGGTATCCCTTGCTGAGTTGCGCATGGGAGACGTAGCCGTGGGAGCGACAGTGAGAGTCGCACCTAAAACCACGGTCCTTGGAGGACTCACCAAGGCAAGGTGACCTGCCGCAACAGATTGTAGCATTGCAGACACCCTTGCAACCACATCACCACGCTATCATCACAGGCCAGTAAAGGGTTGCACAACCCTCTCCAGCAGAAGCTGGGCCACGTCATGATGCTAGAGTGTCCATGGAGTTTCCCAGAATCTACATCTAGGTCGCACCCATCACCCCTTCAGGATGCGAGACAACGTAGCTACCCCGTATGACCATCATTTTTGACATGTAAGGACTCGTTAGAAAGCTGTTGCGATAATCCATCCATCACATTTTTCTCCCTCGTCTTGTGTCCTGTAGGATCTACGAAACAAAACAACACCCTCAGATGTATGTCTATTTTGGAGTCTGGGCTGAGAAGAAAAAGGTTACCTTTGTTCTCTTTCTTTTGTTTACACAAAACTACCACCATCAAATTCATCATCCTTTGCTCACCATCTCTCCAACTCTCGCTTCATTTGGACAACCTTCATGCAGATGTTATCATTATAGGTGATGATGTCATCACCAACACTTAGCCAAATTCTTGGCTGAATCATCAATATTTCCTAGGGTTCCATTGTCTTGAGAAATGCCAATGTTTATTGATTCTAACAATGTTGTCGTTAGACCCATACTAAGCATTACCGATGGCGTTGATCCATGACATGGGCAAGGCGCTAGAGATCCCTCCTCTTCCTCCTCTGCAGGGATCGCGAGTCTTCGGTCACAGTCACTCGCAATCGAAGAGCTTTGTCAAAAACAAGATGAGATGTGTTGCTGGAAGCAGCGTCAGACCGACCCATTGCAAGAGATCATGGAGTTAATGAGGGGTTGTTTAGAAGGCTCACAACAGACACCGGGAGGAACTACTAGAGTTACACCTTTTGTTAAGCAGTCTACACCCTATAGGTCACTGCGAATTCAACACCCTTCATCACAAGTTGAAGTTTCAAAAGAGGAGGAGATAGATGATGACACACGTGAGGAAAATATTCACGTCTTTGAGGAGCGCATATGTGAGTTGCATCAGGGGTCACAGCCACTCACCTTGCAACCTTCTCATTGTCACGATCAGCCACGTTGATCAGCAGTGTTCACCTCTGGTGGCATTTCTTTCACTAGAGGTCTCCCTTTACCTCACCCACCATCTATTGAGCTTCTAGTCGCCCTCCTAACGGAATGGCGACCAAATAACTTTGAGAGACCTCCGCCCCATTACTTTAGCGACGAGGGCTTTGATTGCTTTAAAACCATATTTCAGGTGTGTGCCGACTCTAAGGGCATCTTGTCCTACCACCACAATTACTTCAAGACCTGCGATGCTCACCAACGTCTAGACAGCACTAAGAGTGATGTGCAATATGCTCTATGCCATACCACGGGAGAGAGTGATTGCCTTCGTCCCCAATCTGGGTGACGCCAGGACCGAGACTGGAACAGACCAACGCCACGGCTGGGTGTGACATTGCTCAATGCAAAGACCCGTGCCACGAGGAAGGCTTGACTATGTGAGTTCCACTCCCTCCGCCAAGGTTCCATAGAGCGCCAAGCAGAGGTGCAACATTTGCCTCCATACGCGCCTTGGGGTTGGTGGTAGGCCGTAACCGTGGACACTCGACGCCATCATGATGGGGGCGCACTTGGAACACAAGGAGCTCTTTACGAGCTTCAAACGGTTGACCCTCTCTAAGTTTTTGAAGTCACTAAAGCTGCTTCCTTGGGCTCGTTGCTACTTTCTCTAGGCGATATAATCTCGTGAGGATGTTGTTGCCCTTCAGCAGCGTCCACTTGTTACAGCAGTGATTACGACCCCTTCTACGCCTCTACCCTATTTAGCTAGTTCCACCTCCCTCGTTTTCACCTCACCCTCCTCTATTCTGAGCGATCATACTCAGGTTATTAGAATGGCTACATAGGGGAAGAAGGGGAAAACAAGATACGACAAGGGGTAGCAGTACCACCTTGTTGAGCAATGGAAACATAATTTCAGTCCACTGCTACAGCTGTGTGGAGGCTCATTGCTACACAACGTGTGAGTAGCCCTTTGATTGGCCTCGGATTATGCGCGGCCTCTAGGCGGTGCACGCGCAACGGATGTCCTCCAATGACACATGAACGGGTCGTGTCGCACCCAGAAGTAGCTGCTTCATTATGTAGCAGCAATGATATGGATCCCTGTGTTGAGCTCTATCAGCTGTTGGCACTTTGTACTAAAGAAGATACGAGTGTGTTGTTACAGCCAGATGGTCCAAAGATAGCTTGTCCTAGTGTGTCTATTTCCTGTGGTGATGCTCTTCAAGGAGCTCAATTGGCTCGTGACTTGAGGATGGACTTGAAATATCAACTGGCTTGACGAGTCATATGTCCATGTTGTTTTTTGTTTCTTCGAGTCCTCTACTTCACGTGTTGCACAGGTAGAGTGTTATGTGGCATGTAGCTCAGTGTCAACAACTAGCCGTGAGCCGTTTCACACTTGAATCATTGACTCCGGTGCAACCCATCACATGACTTATCATCATAGTGATTTTGTAGTTCTCGTTCCCATGAAATCCGTTTGGTCTTTTCACGTAGGATCTGGTTAGTCTTTGCTTGTCCAAGGAGTTGTACGGTGTAACGATCTATCTGGACCTCTGTGCATTTATGTTGTGCATTTTGTCCCTGATCTTGAGCTGAGCCTGCTCTCTATTTGTGCATGCACGAGGATGGGCACCATTATTGAGGGCTCAATTGACTCTGCCATGGTGACTACTCTAGACACACATACCCTTATTCTTCATGCCTCAATTGCTGATGACCTGTATGATGTGTCTTGTCCCATTCCCACTGCTTCTTCTCCCATCCCCTGTTTAGCACGCGCATTTGTCACTTGTGTTCTTTCCCTCGAGCACCAGCACTTTATACATCACCGCCTCAGTCATGTGAGCTTAGACACTGTGTCCAAGCTTATTCAAATGCAGCCAGGTCGAGGTCTTAACTCAGCTTCCTTCAAGAAGCCACCCAATACCAATTGTCTTCATGTGCTCAAGGAAAGATGCATGGCTGCTCTTACTCTAACTCTACTTCTCAGGCACTACGTCCACTAGAGTTGGTCCACTTGGACCTCCTTGGTCCTCTCCCAGTCAAGTTTCTCTGAAATCGGGGTCAAAATTTTCTCACCCCTTATGATAAATTTACCTGAATACGATGGGTCTACATCCACCGCCAGAAGGGTAATGCCGCCCTGGCGGTCTACCTATGGTTGGTGATGGCTGAGTTCTACCCTGGCCAGTCTTGTCACACCATTCCCACATTCCTCTCTAATCGTGGTAGCGAGTTCTATTGTGGGTTGGATGCATTCTTTGCTGAGTACGGTTTCTTCCATCAGCTCTCCACTCCAGCTACACCAAAGCTGAACAGTGTGCCTGAGCGTTGAAATTGCACTATGGAGGATGCAGTCCAGGCCATGCCTTACGAGTATGGTCTTCCAAGGTCCTTTGCATTTGATGGCTTCTCCTACATTATGTGGGTCTAGAATCGCCCGCCATGTCATGCCATGAAAGCTCTGGTTTGGCTGATGCATCGATCTTCGTTTTGCTTCCGTTCGGAGGTCTTCCGCCAGCGTCTGGTACATTAAGGAACAGCAAGGATCCAAGGTCTCACATTGGGATTTCATGTGTGCCTTCCTCGGTGTTTCAGCGCGGTTGCATTTACAGCAAGGATCCACTCACTATTGCATTTACAAGTATTGAGACATTCTCTTCTTTAAAAACCACACATATCGTGACCTATCCAGCATTCTATTACTCGCTACCAATTACGTTCCCACTGGTGTGGAGTCCTAGAAATTGGGGTTCTCCTCCTGGAGATGGGTCCATCCGGGCCTCTTCACGTATGGCCCGATCTCTGGCTACTGATGTTTTGACCATCTTGATTATAGGTCTAGTGGTCTCATCGGTTCCCTCCGACACACTTTATCGTATGCCAATGTTGATACCCTCTGCCACACTTGATCTCATACCACTCGCAGTCCCCTGTGGCATACATGCTCCTGGCCCAGCATCGGTCCCCTTCAACACACCTCATCCTATGTAAGCTTCAATTCTTTGTGGCACACTTGATCTCGTGCCGGTGACAGCATCCCTGGTCACACCTACTCTTGTGCCTGCAATTGCTCCCCCTGCATGCAAAACACACCTATCCATGTTTCTCATGAACCCTCTTTTGTTCCTTGCAAGCCCACGGCCCTTGCGATTGTGGCCCAACAGTCTGATCTGCAGCCCGTGGCAAGCACCTCAACATCGGGCTACTCCCGTGAGCCCGGCGATCATCTCCGACCAATAGCATCTAAGGCCATGTGGACTTCAGAATTGGTGCCTAGACACCCAACGCACAGTGTTGAGAGTGGCGATCCTGGCACGAAGGCCCTATACAGGAGTGCTTAGGTGAACATGAGTGTTCTTGGTCGCTTGCAATGCCGTAGCCAACCTAGACATGGCCAGGCAAAGTGTAGAGGTGTGTTTCTTGGCTACTTGGGGCCTAATCCAAGTACATCGAAGGAGGTACTCTAGACTTCAGGATGGAGAGTAGTGGCCTACAACTTTTGAGGATGAGATGAGATCCATGGGTGAGATTTTTGACCTCTCGCGTGTGCGGAAGGTTGTACATGCCAAGTAGGTCTTTCGTAAGAAGGTGAAGCCTGATGGCATTCTATATCACTACAAGACCCGCTTGACAAAGAAGGGGTTCTCATGGGCTGAGGGTGTGGGTTTCACTAGCACCTTTGTAACCATTGGCTGAATGACAACCTCCCTCACTCTGTTTGGGGATGTTGCTCACATAACTGGGAGCTGTACGAGATGGATGTGACCAACACGTTCCTTCATATTAGTCTAGATGAGGAGATCTACATGGTCCAACCACCAGATTTTGAGGATGGTGACAAGGTCAGGTGCTTGTGTTAGGCCTTGTACCGCCTGGGGCAATCACACAAGTACTGGAACCAGGGTATCATTGGCACACTAACACGTGTTGGGTACGTGGAGAATGAGGTCGACCCGACCCTCTTTCTCAAACGTACAGCTGAAAAATTCATCGTGGTGATGGATGACCTGCTGATTATGCCTCCTTCAATGGGGGCCATAAAGGAGGTCACGAAAATCCTTCAGGCGGCCTACAAGATGGAGGACCTTAGTCCTACAACATTTTTTCTTAGGATGCAGATTGTGTTGAATGTTTTTGCCCCTTGTTCAGTGTTGTAGGACGGATCAGGAATGCTCTGCCCCTTGTGGAGGTATGACCCCTAGATCCGTTGTAGTGTGACTCAACTATGCTCTGTCTCTTGTGAGATATGACCTGTGAGTACACCATGTGGGTGAGTGGTTACCTTGGCCATTTTGTTGATTTGGCCAAGTGAGAGGTCATGAGGTCGATCCTGGCCCCATGCATATCTTGTTTGCTGTGGAAGCTTCCAAGAAAGAAAGTCCGTAGCTTCTTGGACGCTACATGGTTGGTCTGTCACCTTGACACTAGGATGCTTATGTGTCAAGCCCACAGTGCAAGTCTATTGGTGACGTGGCTNCAGCTATAAAAGGACTTGTCTTGCATGCTGATCAATCAACCCTTGCTTGATGCTCTCTTGCGTATTGACGACTTGAGCTCTTCTTGAGATGTAATGCTAAGGCGTTAGTACTCTTGAAGGTGAAGTGTATGCCTGATTAAGTTTGGGGTGCATGACACATGTCAACAAAGGAAGAAGGCCTAAAAACCTTTGTGAGCTTTTCGGTTTCGCGGCTTCTCTGCCAGAGGTGGTTAGCTCAGTAGCTAACAGATTGTACGTGATCCTCAGTGGTGGATACTCTTGCTGCATCAAGCATGTTGTATCGTTGTTGTGGAAGATCAGTTTGCTGACCTCCTTGGTGCAGCTCCCCAGGCTTCCATCCCCATCACACCTGATGGGCAGGACGCCTAAAGGTGGATGATCAAATACAACTCAGAAAGACACTGGATATGACCTTGTACTTGTGCCTCATTGGTTCTCTGATGTACTTGGCCATCACCACACAACGTGACATAACCTTCATCGTCAACCTCCTTGCACACATTTTACAATGTCCTAGGGAAAGAGCCCTTCATGTAATTGTGTAAGTGGTGTGATATGTGGTATCCACACCATTCCTTGGACTCTTCTTTTGACAACAGTTTTTGGTGGTGGTCGATGTCTTCATTGTCAGTAGCTAGGCGTGGAGCCCTGATGGGTGAAGTTGCATAGGGCAGGTATTCCCGCAGGTTGGCACCACTATGTCATGGCCCAGCGGCAAGCAGGATTGTATTACATGTAGCTCATCAAAGGTTGGGTATGTTCTCCTAGGGGTTGGGGCTGCCGAGGCGGTGTGGCTGTAGCGTCTCTTCAGTGTGTTGAGTCGATATCTGCCATGCATTGTCTTACACTGTGACAACCATAGTGTTTTTTTCATTACAAGGAAATCTGGTGTGTTTCACGCATGCACAAAGTACATTGGTGTTGACCATCGCTGTGTGCATGATTTTGTGGAGTAAAAGGGGATCACTGTCATCTGGGTTGGCACGAACATGCAGCAGGCTGACTTCATAACCATGGCACTTGCACGTGGAAAGTTCATGGTGGACATTCCTTCTGTCAGGCTTTGTCCCTTACCTTAGAGTGGATGAGAGTGAATTGTGAAAGTATGGACCATAGAGCATCTTGTTGTGTGCTTGTGTCAGTTCTTCCCATGTATGGACATGCGTACCATCAAATGAAGAGGGATTGTTATGATGTGAGTCGTCTCCGTCTTTCTATACAACATACTGTGACCACTCGGCCGTGTCCATGCTTGGATAGATCCTTGATGCGGACCCAGCTTGTATGAGAGTACCAACGGGTGGTGGCTCCATCCACCAGAAGCGGCCAGACAGCTGCCACGGCATCCTGGGTGCTTTATGCGCTATTGATTAGTTTTTCTACACTCACTAGAGTTTTCTCAGTGGACTAGCTCTTGAGCCCGTCTTGCATGGTTTGCATTGTGTGTCCATTGATCCATGGAAAACATGTACATGCAACCAATTTTAGTGTCTATCCTGATATTTTTCATGTCTAGGTTTAGATAATGATGCGTTTGGATGAGTGTGCACGGAGTTCTGAACAAAACAATGATTTTGGGTCAGTTTGAGGACAAACATACACTACCGTGTGTCACGTGCCGTACGCCGCAGAAGGTATTTATGTTGTGTGCTTGTCAGTTGTAGTTCCTCCCTGCCTTACAAAGATCTTAGAGCTTATGAGACTTTGCGCATCTCCCCAGACTAACCGTTGCTCTTTGTTTCACATGCTTTCTAGGCATCGTGCTAGCTTACTGGACAGTGTCGCTACGTCAACAACAGCAAGGTTAGAAAGCCTATGAGCAGCATCTTAGGCAGGGGTTTGAGAATATCAAGGCATAATCTGATAGAAGTCTTCTTTTGTCAAGAAGTTGACCGAAATGTATCAGATCATCAATACGGTTCACATCATTTATGTCGGCCCTCCTAAAAAGTGGCCAAATCTGTCAAAATATTTGGAAGTTGGGGCAAGTGGCCAAAAATTCCTCGGCCGAATGGCAAAAAAATCTCGAGGTTGAAGCGTATTTGACCATGACTGCAAGGAGAAAAATGCCCATTCACAGAATTTATGGACTCATGTACGTATGGGACGCAACAATTCTCCCCTCTTGGCCACAGCGTCATTACGCGTTAGTAGAGATAGGCCAGTGACATATATAGTATCTGTCGAACAGATGATCTACCTCTCGGATGTTGTTGTGGGGCTCCTACCTTTCCATGCACTATTGTAGCCATGCCAAATGACTATGTACTTGGTCTATGGCATAGATGTCCTAGGATGTCTTGCATCACGAACTCCATATCCCCGTCCACTTGGATTGGAGGCGGAGGAGTGATGTCTTGCCCACGGAATTTCTTGTCGGGGTCCTTTTCATGTTTGAGCTTGCTGACATGGAAGGCTGGTCAGATCACCATACTATTTGGTAGATAAGGTCAGAGCTATATTCACTCAAATTCAAACGGGCCCAACCATCACGGTTTGAGCGTTGAGAAGTCTTTTCCTTGGGGTTTGATGCTCACTTACATGAGTGGGACATGATTGTCAGTGCTATATACATCTTTGCTACAAGGTCGGTCCGTTGCTTGATTAATGACTGCTTGCGTCTCCGAGGGGGTTTGGCATATTCTTTCCTAAACTTTGGAGAAATCCCATAAATGGATGTCAACCACGGGAATGTTACTCTGGCTTTGTACTCTATCTGTTGTGGCAATTGTTTTTGGGTAAACTACCTCAAACATGATGTTACCGAATGCGGTGGAAGTTGCGGTGTTGAATTCGAGTTTTATGGTTGGCAGATTTGCTATCCAAACAATGTTGTGTGGCTTGCATAAAGTGTGGATGAATTGTTTCAGTGTCTGATTGGTCTGCTCAGCTTGCCCATCATTTTGAGGATGGAATTCCATTGATAGCTTTATCTAGCTACCATAGCACGTCATCAAAATGTGCCATAAATGACGAGTGAAGCGGCCGTCTGTATTATTGACGATGGTACATGGCACATCATCCATTCGCACGATATGACGTACAAAAAGTTCTTATTTTTCCTTCTATGGTGATGATGGTCATTGGCATAATAAAGTGTGACATATTGGAAAATCTATCCACCACCACAATGATGACATCATATCCTTCCGGGGTTATAGACTGGATGTTGCATTGTCCATCCTGCTGTCAACCCACGGCTCCACCAAGATTAGGAGTGGTTGGAGTAATCCTGGTGGCCTCATGTGACAATATCTTTGCAACTAATAGGTGTCGCATGATTTGCAAAACGCTGCCACGTCAGCCTCTATCCGGTTCCACTGCTTCACCAATTTCTCGAGCGTACTGTCTCTGCTTAAGTGTCCACCTAGACCAATGTTGTGGCATTACTCCAATTTTATCCATATCAACACTTTGCTTGGTGGTGCAATAATTTGGTGGGTAAATTTTTGTCACCAGTAGGCAAAGTCGACTCAAAACATGGTCTTGTGATACTTTCTGAAATCCTCCCAATCCTTTGCAAATAGCCTTGCAAGGTATGAGCCTAGCTTGACGAGCAATGTGTTAAAATTGGCCATCGATTATGGTCGCCGAATCAAAGCATCTGCTAGAGTAGTTTTCAGGTAAACATCTGATGTTTAAGTCAAATTTGGATTAAAACTCCATCTGTCAAGTCTGTTGATTCTTGAGGTCATTGAATGCATGGTGGTCAGTGCAAATGATGGATCGTTGGCATTCCAAGCAATACCATCACATAATGAAAACATGGACAACAACACTAATTTCTTTTTCGTACAACACATAGTTGAGTTTCAACCCGCATAGCTTCTGCGACACATACGAGACTGGTTGTTCTCAACCGCCATTTCCTTGGAGGAGAACAGCGCCGGTTGCTTGATCGTACGCATCGGTGGCCATGACATGGTCCACCACTTGATCTACTAAGTGTTGGACTAGTACCGAGGCCCAACTGTTTCTCAAAGAGCTAGATCCTTCTTCTTTGGTGCCTCCCCAAATCCTTGTAGTTTTACAAGTGAGATCAAAGAGACTCTATTCCTTTACAATTTGATGGCAATAACAACAAAATCCAAGGAGTGCCCTACTGCACTTGTATTTCGGCGATTGAGATGAACCAAGATTTGACGGAGAAATGGATTTCTAATTAATTGGGTATTATTTGTGTTTGGAAATAGACCAAGGTCCAAATCCTTGAATTTGACAAGCATCTTGGGTCATGTTCGGATTTCGACGAACGGAGATCGGTGAACCGCTCGACTGTTCGAATTGCCGCATACGAGCTTTTGAACAGTCGAGCGGTTGACTGTTTGACTCGCCTTCGGCTTCCTTGGCTGGCTAATCGGCGGCGAGAGTTGACTGTCTCTCAACAGAAAGGAAAAAAGACAACAAGTTTAACTGAAAGGGCAAATATATCCAAACTGCTGTGTATGCGCCCCGCACCTACCCTGACTGTCGAGCGGAAATCATGACGAAAGGCAGGTGCGTGTTTCGACAGTGCATGTTTAAGCCATGTCGAGGTGCAGTTCTGATGTCCAGTTGATGCCGCTTTTCAACCGCAACTGTATCGACGACTGCTAACCTAGTAGTCGCCTATGCTATATGCCGATCGAAAGGCCGAATCAAGTGAATAGCAAAATCATACAAAAGCCCTACGTGGCTGTGTACGATACGGGACCCTTCCATCGGACTTCGCATCAAAGCGATAAAAACCAGCACCGGAGAAAAAAAGAAAAAAAGTCGTTAAGGATGTGATTTCTTCTCTCGCTTCGCATCGAATGGCTCAACGATGATTATCTTTCATCTTTTTTGACGAGTTCATGGTGATCCAGTCTAGTTAAAAACAGAGTTCTCAATCGTCTAGCATGTTTGTGGTTGTTTGTGGTTCATCAAACAGGGAGTGTTGGTTTGCACGAAATTTTAAACGTCTCACATACGCACATAGCAGTCACATAGATTGAGCGACTGACTTGAGTGTCTCATAAACGACTATTTTACTAGACATTAGTGAACTGAATTCATCACTTTGGCAGGTGGCTGCCACCATGGCCATGACGAGGTCACAGATAGGCATCTGGCAGAATGGCGCTTTGAGAATCGGAGTTTCCGCTTCATGAGGATCTACCACGGCATCGGGTACTAACGACAAAACACGGCCGTGACCTCGCGTCAGAAGTGGGGTCAAATCAGGCACCTCGGATAATGTTATCCTAACTGAAATTGACGAAAAAGATACCTGAACGCGGGAGCCAAGAAGTGATGCACAGACTTAAAACTTGACGAGTGACTTGCACGAATAATTCAGTGAAACACCAATTTTGACTACAAAATCATCGTTGACGAGTTTAAACCTATGTTATCAATTAACACCGAAATCAAAGAGTAGTAGGATACTTGTATGTCCTGAGTGTTGGTTGGCGTTAACAAATCAATGACTGTCTCGAATTTCTTTGGCTCCATGGTGATCCGTCCACCCACTGATAATGTGATCCAAATATTTGATGGAACGGTGACCAACGTCACACCTTGATGGTTCTCCGTAGGATTTATCTCTTTGCAAAAGCTCAAGAAATTTTCTGATATTTCCTTCATGCTACTCCGGCGTACGGCTGTACTCCAGGATGTCACCAAGATACATCACGCCATGAATGATACAATGAAATTTGTGAGTCTAAATGGCAAACCATGCATTCGATGTGCCTGTTTCTGTTACCACATGCCGTCTTCTCAATGTCTTATCAAATACCCGGTAGTGACGTTAGCCTCTATGTAGGTCCATGCTGGTGAAAAGCTTCATATCGTAGAGTTAGTCACAGAATTTGTCTGCTTGCAGAAGGGGATAACAGCTCTTCATGGTGAAGTCGTTCAACACCTGGTAATTCATGGACATCCACATCTCAAAACTATTGTTTTTCATAGAAGTACAGGTGCCATGTAAGGTGACATGGGTGGCTAGATGAATCCCGGACCTAGCATCTTGTCCAGCTACCACTTGAGTTTGGTCAATTTGTGGACGCTCATGCCATAGGTCCTTTTGACCATCGGTCTGCTGCCCAGCCTCAGGTCTATCCAGCTATCGATGCCCCATTGTGGAGGTAACTCTCAGGGCAGGTTATCACAAAAACCCCCGCAAAATTCTCAACAAGGGGTGCAGACTTCTGTGGAATAACTAAAAGCTTGTCATGTGTCGAGGTTGATGTAGTTGCATCTCTTGTTGCATTATCCTTGAATGTTGTAAAATGAACATCTATCGGGGCTCTAGTTGCATGAATTGATGTTGATGATTCTTCATAAATGTTTCCATGTAAGAAAACACTTTTTGATACACCAGATGTCAAGTGTATGAACCTAGGGTGATGATTTCGTGGAAACACCGTGTATACTCTACCACGCTAAACTACTCATGCAAGCATTGGAGCTTATAATGTGCATCAGAATTCTTGTTCATTTTCCAAAAGTGTGCAATCATGGTACGTGCAAAGTCCATGCGATGATTTTGTGGAGTTAGCAAGTTGTGCCACAATGATTTAATCCCCTTGAGAGGTATAATACTCATGGTCGGCGATGTGAAAGCGATTTTGTGAGTCATTGGTCTAGCTCTGTCAGTCTCTTGCCGTCATTGCACAGCATTTAGATTGGACCACCACCTCAAAGCCACGCCACACAAAAGTAAGGCTACAAGGTAAAATCTACTGTTGTCGCTGTTAATCCCAATAATGGTGAAGTACACCCCCAAATGCATCAGCCACGTCCGAATTGTCAGTCCTTTGGAGTTTGCATACTTAAATGGCTCAAGAAGTGTCGCAGCAGTAATAGTGAACAGAGCAAGCATACCAAGTGATGAGCAGCAGTAATCTCCAAAGACTACAGTAATGAAGGATCAAAAGTACGTGACCAGGTATGCAATGTAACCAAATTAGACAGCAACGACAGCTTTCACGAAAAATGGCACAACATTGATGACCTCAATGGCCAACCTGGTGATTAACCCCTCTAGCTTGGCAAACCCTTCACCTTTGTCACTTTCCATCTGGATGACACCTAGCATGACGGGAGGCATCAGACAACAGTCTTGCATTAGTGAAGATTTGAGCCTGAAGCTGTCCTGACTCGAAAACCTCAACACCTATGTGCTCCAACAACTCAACGTGGAAAGGGAGGAGCTTCAGAATGTGCTACGGGGAGTAATACTCGACGAGAAAAACATTCAACTCTTGAGAGAGAACCAGATTTATCAGGCACTTCCTGCTTCATTTCATTATGCAAACTCTAGAGGACGGAAAATTTGGATATGGCTAACGTTTACGGAGGTGAACTTCATGGCTACTTGTAAAAGATAATACAAATAGAATTCACCTCCTGGCATTGCGTTTCCATGGCATTGCTTCAAGTGGGTGGTTTGATCTAAAGACTATCCAATGTTAGTAAGAGACCGAGGAAGCTCGATCAGCGGCTCATGTGACCGCTCTTACATCATTGACTTACCCACTCTACCTCTTGAGTAGATGAATCTAATGTGGCACAAATCACTGACTTCACCGGAAATCTAGGCAGACCTAATGCTTGCCATAGTCTAACATAATAGAAAAGTTAACAAGAAGTCTGATGTATGGTACATGATTCAATGCCTGTGTGAGCAGTCCAACACGATAGAGCGTACGTATCGTATACACAAAATCATCACCAACAGTGACCTAGCCCTGACAAACACTATTTCCTCTACAAAAATTACCTATAGTGCAACATCGGGAAAACAATCATCATATTATAAATCAAGGATGAACTTTTGCAAATGATATCAGCAGACAATTGCATAGATAGCATTGAGTACAACACTCAAATGTAGGAATCCAACAGCTGGGGACCACAAAGCTACAAAGCATATATTCGCGGCGGTAGGTCACCATAAATGGAAACCTTGTTTGAAGTGGAGATTGAATGTGTTCATCACCGCAATCAACAGCTGTGATAGACATATGTGAAGCCAGGGCAGATCTATATGATTGTCAAAAATAGCAGCAACATGCTGAAAGGGGGAGGGGGCAGTTTGCAGAGAAAAAGCAAGGAGTTGGGAAATGGCAAGGACATGGAAAAGGGTTCCTGTATGGTGCAAAGAAGATAAAAAACGTTCTCTTGGAATTGTAAATTCAGGTGAAAAGGTGCTCTTCTTGTTGTATCAATTACGAAGTAGTGAGAATCATGGAAACCTTGTAGTGAGTGGTGTTCGACTGGTTCGAGGAAGTAAAACAATGGTGTAAGGTTGTTGCAAAGTTGTTCGAAATGGTTTGAAACTTATTTAAGAGAGGTATGACGTGGTTCAAGTTGGGTACATATAAGTTTCAAAATTTTCCACAATAGCTGGAAAGTAGTCTCAAAGTGATGAAGAGCAGCTTCCTAGATCTTTAAGATTATTCTAGCTATGTGAAAACTACTTGTCAAGTGTAGTTTATACACTTCAAGTTTGTAGTCAAGTTTGTAAACTTTAATGGAAAAATGGTCAAGTTTGTAAACTTGACCATGTAAACTTTGCAAACTTGACCAGTTTATACACTTCAAGTTTGTAGTCCAGTTTGTAAACTTTATTGGAAAATGGTCAAGTTTGTAAACTTGACCTGTCAAGTTTGTAATCTTTATTGGAAAATGGTCAATCGTGGTTGTAAAATGGTAGAATGTAAATGAAAGTTTGCGTAAAGTAGTTACAAAGTGCCGCACTTTACTTGCCAAATCGCAAAATGTAGACAATGTTTTGTCAAGTAATCATAAAACGATGATAAATAGTTGCAAGTGGTTTGCATTTGTCCTCAAAATATATCATTCTTGTTGAAAATTGGTTCCAAGGAGTTTTGGATCATTGGAATGCAGCTTTGATGTAGTGTAAAACTCTCTTCAATCGTTTTTCTAATCCTGACTGTTGTACAATGATTTTTTAAGGGTCAGATTAGAATCCAAGATGTGGCATGAACTACTTTTAGAGTTTTGTAAGGTCGAGATAAATTTCACAACATAATTGATAAGTGTTCTTTAGTAGTTTCAAAGTGCCTCATATGTTTTGAAAATTTGTGATAACGTTTTTCACTGCAGTGCAAATACTTTTTGACGAGTTGAGATTGGTAGAGTGGTGAAAAGATGTTGAGAATGTGTGTACAATAGTTTAAGTGTGGTGCAAAGTACTCGATATGTGCTGGAAATTGCTCAATATATGGTACAATTGTTACAAACATTGGGAGGAAAAGGGTCTTAAAATTTTGCATCGTTGTTGCACATTAGTTTTAACTCCTTGCAAACAATATGCCAAGTGGCGCATAGAATTTGCAATTTGTTGTTAACTAGGCGAACACATGTTTTTATTTTTAGTTATGAGAACTTGGAAGCCGTGCTGATGAGATGCAAGGTGTTGGTCATGAGGTGGAAAGTAGCCGAACTTAGTAATGTGGCGCAAAACAGCTACAAAGAGGTGGGAAGTAGTTTTCACGTGGCGTCGATTACTACTTGTGTTGCAAAGTCCATGTGGAGTGGTGCAATGTTTTTGTAAGGTGGTACAAAGTTGTAGTGGATTACCACAAATCATGTTAAAGATGATTATAGGGAGATAAACTCCGCAACCAGTTCGCACCACTCCGCAACCAGTCCTCACCACCCCGCAACCAGTTCGCACCACTCCGCAACCAGTTCGCACAACTCTGCAACCAGTTCCCACAACTCCGCAACCAGTTCGCACCACTCCACAACCAGTTCGCACCACTCCGCAACCAGTTCGCACCACTCCACAGCCACTAAGCATCACTCCGCAACCAGTTCGCACCACTCCGCAACCAGTTTGCACCACTCGGCAACCAATTCGCACCACTCCGCTACCATTTCGCACCAATCCGCAACCAGTTCGCACCACTCGCAACCCGTTCGCACCACTCGCAACCAGTTTGCACCACTCGGCAACCAATTCGCACCACTCCGCTACCATTTCGCACCAATCCGCAACCAGTTCGCACCACTCGCAACCCGTTCGCACCACTCGCAACCAGTTTGCACCACTCGGCAACCAATTCGCACCACTCCGCTACCATTTCGCACCAATCCGCAACCAGTTCGCACCACTCGCAACCCGTTCGCACCACTCGCAACCAGTTTGCACCACTCGGCAACCAATTCGCACCACTCCGCTACCATTTCGCACCAATCCGCAACCAGTTCGCACCACTCCGCAACCAGTTTGCACCACTCCGCAACCAGTTTGCACCACTCCCCAACCAGTTCGCACCACTCCGCAACCAGTTTGCACCACTCCGGAACCAGTTCCATCACTCCGCAACCAGTTCACACCTCTCCGCAACCTGTTCGTACCACTCCGCTACCAGTTCACCACTCCGCAATTCGTTCGCACCACTACGCGACCAGTTCGCACCAGTCCGCGACCGGTTTGCACCACTCCACGACCAGTTCTCACCACTCCTCAACCAGTTCGCACCACTCCGCAGCCAGTTCGCATCACTCCACAACCAGTTGGCACCACTTCGCAACCAGTTTGCACCACTCCGCAACCAGATCGCAGCACTCCGCAACCAGTTTGCACCACTCCGCAACGAGTTCGCACCACTCCGCAACCAGTTTGCACCACTCCCCTACCTGTTCGCACCACTGGGCAACCAGTATGCACCACTCCCAACCAGTTCCCACCACTCCGCAGCCAGTTCGCACCACTCCGAACCCAGTTCACACCACTCCGCAACCCGTTCGCACCACTCCGCGACCAGTTCGCACCAGTCCGCGGCCAGTTCGCACCACTCCGTGACCAGTTCGCACCACTCCGCAACCACTTCACACCACTCGGCAACCAGTTTGTACTTCTCCGCAACCAGTTCGCACCATTCTGCAACCAGTCCGCACCACTCTGTAACCAGTTCGCACCACGCCACTAGCAGTTCGCACCACTCCGCAACCAGTTCTCACCACTCCGCAACCAGTTCGCACCACTATGCAACCGGTTCGCACAACTCTGCAACCAGTTCTCACCACTCCGCAACCAGATCGCACCACTCCACAACCAGTTTACACCACTCCGCAGCCAGTTCGCATCACTCTGCAACCAGTCCGCACCACTCCGCAACCAGTTGGCACCACTCCGCAACCAATTCGCACCACTCCGCAGCCAGTTCGCACCACTCCGCACCCAGTTCACACCACTCCGCAACCCGTTCGCACCACTCCGCGACCAGTTCGCACCACTCCGCAACCAGTCCGCACCACTCCGCAACCCGTTCGCACCACTCCGCGACCAGTTCGCACCACTCCGCAACCAGTCCGCACCACTCCGCAACCCGTTCGCACCACTCCGCGACCAGTTCGCACCACTCCGCAACCAGTCCGCACCACTCCGCAACCCGTTCGCACCACTCCGCGACCAGTTCGCACCACTCCGCAACCAGTCCGCACCACTCCGCAACCCGTTCGCACCACTCCGCGACCAGTTCGCACCACTCCGCAACCAGTCCGCACCACTCCGCAACCCGTTCGCACCACTCCGCGACCAGTTCGCACCACTCCGCAACCAGTCCGCACCACTCCGCAACCCGTTCGCACCACTCCGCGACCAGTTCGCACCACTCCGCAACCAGTCCGCACCACTCCGCAACCCGTTCGCACCACTCCGCGACCAGTTCGCACCACTCCGCAACCAGTCCGCACCACTCCGCAACCCGTTCGCACCACTCCGCGACCAGTTCGCACCACTCCGCAACCAGTCCGCACCACTCCGCAACCCGTTCGCACCACTCCGCGACCAGTTCGCACCACTCCGCAACCAGTCCGCACCACTCCGCAACCCGTTCGCACCACTCCGCGACCAGTTCGCACCACTCCGCAACCAGTCCGCACCACTCCGCAACCCGTTCGCACCACTCCGCGACCAGTTCGCACCACTCCGCAACCAGTCCGCACCACTCCGCAACCCGTTCGCACCACTCCGCGACCAGTTCGCACCACTCCGCAACCAGTCCGCACCACTCCGCAACCCGTTCGCACCACTCCGCGACCAGTTCGCACCACTCCGCAACCAGTCCGCACCACTCCGCAACCCGTTCGCACCACTCCGCGACCAGTTCGCACCACTCCGCAACCAGTCCGCACCACTCCGCAACCCGTTCGCACCACTCCGCGACCAGTTCGCACCACTCCGCAACCAGTCCGCACCACTCCGCAACCCGTTCGCACCACTCCGCGACCAGTTCGCACCACTCCGCAACCAGTCCGCACCACTCCGCAACCCGTTCGCACCACTCCGCGACCAGTTCGCACCACTCCGCAACCAGTCCGCACCACTCCGCAACCCGTTCGCACCACTCCGCGACCAGTTCGCACCACTCCGCAACCAGTCCGCACCACTCCGCAACCCGTTCGCACCACTCCGCGACCAGTTCGCACCACTCCGCAACCAGTCCGCACCACTCCGCAACCCGTTCGCACCACTCCGCGACCAGTTCGCACCACTCCGCAACCAGTCCGCACCACTCCGCAACCCGTTCGCACCACTCCGCGACCAGTTCGCACCACTCCGCAACCAGTCCGCACCACTCCGCAACCCGTTCGCACCACTCCGCGACCAGTTCGCACCACTCCGCAACCAGTCCGCACCACTCCGCAACCCGTTCGCACCACTCCGCGACCAGTTCGCACCACTCCGCAACCAGTCCGCACCACTCCGCAACCCGTTCGCACCACTCCGCGACCAGTTCGCACCACTCCGCAACCAGTCCGCACCACTCCGCAACCCGTTCGCACCACTCCGCGACCAGTTCGCACCACTCCGCAACCAGTCCGCACCACTCCGCAACCCGTTCGCACCACTCCGCGACCAGTTCGCACCACTCCGCAACCAGTCCGCACCACTCCGCAACCCGTTCGCACCACTCCGCGACCAGTTCGCACCACTCCGCAACCAGTCCGCACCACTCCGCAACCCGTTCGCACCACTCCGCGACCAGTTCGCACCACTCCGCAACCAGTCCGCACCACTCCGCAACCCGTTCGCACCACTCCGCGACCAGTTCGCACCACTCCGCAACCAGTCCGCACCACTCCGCAACCCGTTCGCACCACTCCGCGACCAGTTCGCACCACTCCGCAACCAGTCCGCACCACTCCGCAACCCGTTCGCACCACTCCGCGACCAGTTCGCACCACTCCGCAACCAGTCCGCACCACTCCGCAACCCGTTCGCACCACTCCGCGACCAGTTCGCACCACTCCGCAACCAGTCCGCACCACTCCGCAACCCGTTCGCACCACTCCGCGACCAGTTCGCACCACTCCGCAACCAGTCCGCACCACTCCGCAACCCGTTCGCACCACTCCGCGACCAGTTCGCACCACTCCGCAACCAGTCCGCACCACTCCGCAACCCGTTCGCACCACTCCGCGACCAGTTCGCACCACTCCGCAACCAGTCCGCACCACTCCGCAACCCGTTCGCACCACTCCGCGACCAGTTCGCACCACTCCGCAACCAGTCCGCACCACTCCGCAACCCGTTCGCACCACTCCGCGACCAGTTCGCACCACTCCGCAACCAGTCCGCACCACTCCGCAACCCGTTCGCACCACTCCGCGACCAGTTCGCACCACTCCGCAACCAGTCCGCACCACTCCGCAACCCGTTCGCACCACTCCGCGACCAGTTCGCACCACTCCGCAACCAGTCCGCACCACTCCGCAACCCGTTCGCACCACTCCGCGACCAGTTCGCACCACTCCGCAACCAGTCCGCACCACTCCGCAACCCGTTCGCACCACTCCGCGACCAGTTCGCACCACTCCGCAACCAGTCCGCACCACTCCGCAACCCGTTCGCACCACTCCGCGACCAGTTCGCACCACTCCGCAACCAGTCCGCACCACTCCGCAACCCGTTCGCACCACTCCGCGACCAGTTCGCACCACTCCGCAACCAGTCCGCACCACTCCGCAACCCGTTCGCACCACTCCGCGACCAGTTCGCACCACTCCGCAACCAGTCCGCACCACTCCGCAACCAGTTCGCACCACTCCGCAACCAGTTCGCACCACTCCGCAACCAGTTTGCACCACTCCCCAACCAGTTCGCACCACTCCGCAACCAGTATGAACCAATCCGCAAGCAGTTCGCACGACTCTGCAACTAGTGCGCACCCCTCTGCAACCAGATCGCACCACTCTGCAACCAGTTCGCACCACTCCGCAACCAGTTTGCACCACCCCGCATCCAGTCCGCACCACCCCGCAACCAGTTCGCACCACTCCGCAACCAAATCGCACCACTCCGCTACCAGTTCGCACCACTCCGAAACCAGTTCGCACCGCTCCCCAACCAGTTTGCACCACTGCGCTACCAGTTCCCACAAACCCGCAACCAGTTCGCACCACTCTGAAACCTGTTCGCACCACTCCGCAACCAGTTCGCACCATCCGCAACCAGTTTGCACCACTCCGCAACCAGTTCGCACCACTCTGCAACCAGTTCGCACCACTCCGCAACCAGTTTGCACCACTCCGCAACCAGTTCGCACCACTCTGCAACCAGTTCGCACCTCTCCGGAACCAGTTCCCACCACACTGCAACCAGCTCGCATCACTCCGCAACCAGTTGGCAGCACTCCGCAACCCGTTTGCACCACTTCGCATCCAGTTCGCACCACTCCGGAACCAGTTCGCACGACTCCGCAACCAGTTCTCACCACTGCGCAACCAGTTCACACCACTCCGCAACCAGTTAACACCTCTTCGCAACCCGTTCGCACCACTCCTCGACCAGTTCGCACCAGTCCGCAGCCAGTTCCCACCACTCCGTGACCAGTTCGCACCACTCCGCAACCACTTCGCACCACTCCGCAACCAGTTCGCACCACTCCCCAACCAGTTCACACCACTCCACAACCAGTTCCCACCTCTCCGCAACTAGTTCCCACCACCCCGCAGCCAGTTCGCACCACTCCGCAACCAGTTCGCACCACTCCGCAACCAGTTCGCACCACTTCGCAACCTGTTCGCACCACTCCGCCACCAGTTCGCACCACTCCGCAATCAGTTCCCACCACTCCGCAACCAGTTCGCACCACAGTGCAACCAGTTCGCACCAGTCCGCAACCAATTCGCACCGCTCTGCAACCAGTTTTGCACCACTCCGCAACCTGTTCGCACCACTCCGCAACTAGTTTGCACCACTCAGCAACCAGTTCGCACCACTCCGCAGCCAGTTCGCACCACTCCGCAGCCAGTTCCCACCACACCGAAACCAGTACGAACCACTGCGCAACCAGTTCGCACTACTCTGCAACCAGTGCGCACCACTCCGCAACCGGTTCGCACCACTCCGCAGCCAGTTCGCACCACTCCGCAACCAGTTCGCACCACTCTGCAACCAGTTCGCACCACTCCGCAACCAGTTTGCACCACTCCGCAACCAAATCGCACCACTCCGCTACTAGTTCGCACCACTCCGCAACCAGTTCCCACCACTCCGCAAGCTGTTCGCACCACTCCACAGCTAGTTCGCACCACTCCGCAACTTGTTCGCACCACTCTGCAACCAGTGCGCACCACTCTGCAACCAGTTCCCACCACTCCGCAAGCTGTTCGCACCACTCCACAGCTAGTTCGCACCACTCCGCAACTTGTTCGCACCACTCTGCAACCAGTGCGCACCACTCTGCAACCAGTTCCCACCACTCCGCAAGCTGTTCGCACCACTCCACAGCTAGTTCGCACCACTCCGCAACTTGTTCGCACCACTCTGCAACCAGTGCGCACCACTCTGCAACCAGTTCCCACCACTCCGCAAGCTGTTCGCACCACTCCACAGCTAGTTCGCACCACTCCGCAACTTGTTCGCACCACTCTGCAACCAGTGCGCACCACTCTGCAACCAGTTCCCACCACTCCGCAAGCTGTTCGCACCACTCCACAGCTAGTTCGCACCACTCCGCAACTTGTTCGCACCACTCTGCAACCAGTGCGCACCACTCTGCAACCAGTTCCCACCACTCCGCAAGCTGTTCGCACCACTCCACAGCTAGTTCGCACCACTCCGCAACTTGTTCGCACCACTCTGCAACCAGTGCGCACCACTCTGCAACCAGTTCCCACCACTCCGCAAGCTGTTCGCACCACTCCACAGCTAGTTCGCACCACTCCGCAACTTGTTCGCACCACTCTGCAACCAGTGCGCACCACTCTGCAACCAGTTCCCACCACTCCGCAAGCTGTTCGCACCACTCCACAGCTAGTTCGCACCACTCCGCAACTTGTTCGCACCACTCTGCAACCAGTGCGCACCACTCTGCAACCAGTTCCCACCACTCCGCAAGCTGTTCGCACCACTCCACAGCTAGTTCGCACCACTCCGCAACTTGTTCGCACCACTCTGCAACCAGTGCGCACCACTCTGCAACCAGTTCCCACCACTCCGCAAGCTGTTCGCACCACTCCACAGCTAGTTCGCACCACTCCGCAACTTGTTCGCACCACTCTGCAACCAGTGCGCACCACTCTGCAACCAGTTCCCACCACTCCGCAAGCTGTTCGCACCACTCCACAGCTAGTTCGCACCACTCCGCAACTTGTTCGCACCACTCTGCAACCAGTGCGCACCACTCTGCAACCAGTTCCCACCACTCCGCAAGCTGTTCGCACCACTCCACAGCTAGTTCGCACCACTCCGCAACTTGTTCGCACCACTCTGCAACCAGTGCGCACCACTCTGCAACCAGTTCCCACCACTCCGCAAGCTGTTCGCACCACTCCACAGCTAGTTCGCACCACTCCGCAACTTGTTCGCACCACTCTGCAACCAGTGCGCACCACTCTGCAACCAGTTCCCACCACTCCGCAAGCTGTTCGCACCACTCCACAGCTAGTTCGCACCACTCCGCAACTTGTTCGCACCACTCTGCAACCAGTGCGCACCACTCTGCAACCAGTTCCCACCACTCCGCAAGCTGTTCGCACCACTCCACAGCTAGTTCGCACCACTCCGCAACTTGTTCGCACCACTCTGCAACCAGTGCGCACCACTCCGCAACCAGTTCACACCACTCCGCAACCTGTTTGCACCACTCCGCGACCAGTTCACACCACTCCGCAACCATTTCGCACCAATCCGCAACCAGTTCGCACCACTCCGCAACCAGTTCGCACCACTCCACAACGAGTTCCCACCACTCCGCAACCAATTCCCACCACCCCGCAGCCAGTTCCCACCACTCCGCAACCAGTTCGCACCTCTCCGAAACCAGTTCGCAGCACTCTGCAACCAGTTTGCACCACTCCACGACCATTTCACACCACTCCGCTACCAGTTTGCACCACTCCGCAACCAGTTCGCACCACTCCACAGCTAGTTCGCACCACTCCGCAACCAGTTCGCACCACTCCGCAGCGAGTTCGCACCACTCCGCAACCAGTTCACACCACTCCGCAACCCGTTCGCACCACTCCGTGACCAGTTTGCACCAGTCCGCGGCCAGGTCGCAGCACTGTGTTACCAGTTCGCACCACTCCGCAACCACTTCCCACCACTCCACAACCAGTTCGCACCACTCCGCAACCACTTCGCACCACTCCGCAACCAGTTTGCACCACTCCGCGACCAGTTCGCACCACTCCACTACCATTTCGCACCACTCCGCAACCAGTTCGCACCACGCCGCAACCAGTTCGCACCACTCCGCAACCAGTCCGCACCACTCTGCAACCAGTTCGCACCACTCTGCAACCAGTTCGCACCACTCTGCAACCAGTTCGCACCACTCTGCAACCAGTTCGCACCACTCTGCAACCAGTTCGCACCACTCTGCAACCAGTTCGCACCACTCTGCAACCAGTTCGCACCACTCCGCAACCAGTTCGCACCACTCCCCAACCAGTTTGCACCACTACCCAACCAGTTCGCACCACTCCGCAACCGGTTCGCACCACCCCGCAACGAGTTCGCACCACTCCGCTACCAGTTCTCACCACCCCGCAACCAGTTCGCACCATTCCGCAACCAGTTCGCACAACTCCGCAACTAGTTCCCACAAGTCCGCAACCACTTGGCACCACTCCGC
The DNA here is from genome assembly GCA_023375785.1 of Penium margaritaceum. Taxonomy (NCBI): domain Eukaryota; kingdom Viridiplantae; phylum Streptophyta; class Zygnematophyceae; order Desmidiales; family Peniaceae; genus Penium; species Penium margaritaceum. The sequence continues at coordinate 65,482 of SZWC01008199.1, forward strand.
AACGTGTTCGCACCACTCCGCAGCCAGTTCGCACTACTCCGCAACCAGTTCGCACCACTCTGCAACTAGTTCGCACCACTCCGCAACCAGTTTGCACCAGTCCACAACCAGTTTGCACCACTCCGCAACCAGTTCGCACCACTCCGAAACCAGTTCGCACCACTCCGCAACCAGTTCGCAACACTCCGCTGCCAGTTCGCACCACTCCGCAACTAGTTCACACCACTCCGCAACCAGTACAAACCACTCTACAACCAGTTTGCACTACTCTGCAACCAGTACGCACCACTCCGCAACCAGTTCGCACTACTCTGCAACCAGTTCGCACCACTCTGCAACCAGCTGGCACCACTCCGCAACCAGATCGCACCACTCCGCAACCAGTTCGCACCACTGCGCAACCAAATCGCACCACTCCGCTACCAGTTCGCACCACTCCGCAACCAGTTCGCACCACTCCGCAACCAGTTCGCACCACTCCGCAACCAGTTCGCACCAATTCCCAACCAGTTTGCACCACTCCGCTACCAGTTCACACAAAGCCGCAACCAGTGCGCACCACTCCGCAACCAAATCGCACCACTCCGCTACCAGTTCGCACCACTCCGCAACCAGTTCGCACCACTCCCCAACCAGTTTGCACTACTCCGCTACCAGTTCGCACAAAGCCCCAACCAGTTCGCACCACTCCGCGACCAGTTCGCACCTCTCCGCAACCAGTTTGCACCACTCCGCAACAATGTTGTCCTCTGTCCTACGAACAACGCTACAACGATGTTCACAACGAACAACGATGTAGCCCATGTCCAGGGCATCGAGGTGGGTGGACAGCAACTAAAGCAGAAATGAGGGGACCAAAGTTACAAACACCAACATATGGCCATTTTTTATAGCAAAACTTGTTCAAGTTAATTTGGATGTTAGTTTGTGAGCAGCCATTGGAAAAGCTTAACAGAGTATTCACATACTGTTAACATTTTGATCACTAATTTTATGCAACTGATAATACACTTACAATTCTTCCTGGATTTGCATTCTGAACTCCACAGGTTTTATTCACAGACAATGTAACACTTAGGTTTTCAGCATTGCACGAAACTGTTTGCTGAAGACAAAAACAAATCCAAACACAATGGGCAAAGTTAAGGTCAAAGACAAGAATATAATTCTTGTTTCACATAGAACGAACACAATGTCTACTTCCTTCCACGACCACGCTTAGCTGCCTTGTCCATGGAACCGAGGCATTTTGTGCCAGAGGCACGAGCAGGGGCATTGCCACTACCGAGGGCTGCATTCTCAGGGCTAGTGTTGGTGGCAGCCTCTGCACCCCTCTCATCTGCCTGAGTAGAAGGCGTTGCTGCTATTGCATCTGTGCCATGTGTGCCTTCTGCTGCAGGTGTTGCTTGAGCTGCAGACATTGTCTCTGCGGCGGGTGTTGGAGTTGCAGGTGTTGTTGCAAGTTGGGAAGTTCCAGCTGCTGCTGCTGCTGCTGTTGTTGCATCT
>SZWC01008199.1:67211-83134 GCA_023375785.1 Penium margaritaceum
GAACACAATGTCTACTTCCTTCCACGACCACGCTTAGCTGCCTTGTCCATGGAACCGAGACGTTTTGTGCCAGAGGCACGAGCAGGGGCATTGCCACTACCGAGGGCTGCATTCTCATGGCTAGTGTTGGTGGCAGCCTCTGCACCTCCCTCATCTGCCTGAGTAGAAGGCGTTGCTGCTATTGCATCTGTGCCATGTGTGCCTTCTGCTGCAGGTGTTGCTTGAGCTGCAGACATTGTCTCTGCGGCGGGTGTTGGAGTTGCAGGTGTTGTTGCAAGTTGGGAAGTTCCAGCTGCTGCTGCTGCTGCTGTAGTTGCATCTGCCCCCGCAGCTGCTGCACGTGCTGTCTGGGTGCGGCTGCTCTGCCTGCTGCCAGAAGCCGGGGTAGGGGTCTCTTGGCGCATGCGTACATGGTGAGCATGTGGCAGCATGGGCGTGTCCACAAGAACACGGATGTTTGCTTGCACTTCCACGACATCATCATCTCCGTCTGCTACGTTGAAGTTATCCTCTTCATCCTCCCCCTCCCCACTGTCATTGCTGTCCTCTTCACCCACATTCAGGAGCTCCACCTCCTCTCCATCCTCCACGATCTCCCCATCTTCTTCACTGAAGTATCCATCATCTGCTTCTGGCTCTGCTCCTCCTTCCGCTGCCGTCATCTGCTACCTTGCTGCTCGCCCGCCGCTCTTGCCATAGTGCTTGCGCAACCTCACGTTGCAGCGGACGAGCAGCTCCAGTGTTGACACCAACAAGTGGTTCCTACGTGCATTGTGCACAAGCTCATGTGTGGAGAACACTCTCTCACATTCAGAAGATGAACACGGTTGAGACAAAACCTTCAAAGCGTGGTCACGCAACGTGGGCATGCAGTGCATGTAGTTGACGTGCCATTCCACCGGAGTCATGCTCCTGCACTGCACCTTTGCCACAGGAGCCACAGCCTTTGCATTCTTCGATGCAGTGACAGAAGGGACTGGGTTCACCATGACTTGGCCTCTCTAGAAGGCTGACATCTCATGCAGCAGGTCATCATGCTTCTCAGCCGGCACAAGTGCATCCATCACTGCTTGCCACGCTTGCATGGTTGCAGAATCTAGTGACAGATCGTTACCGAAGTGCTCGGGATGCATGCGTATGGCTGCGACATACAACGGACATGACATATCCTTTGTCCAGCGTGCGTTCAGTCCGGCCAGGGCAAACTGCACATGAGACTTAGCCACTTTGGATGGCTTCCTGCCCTTCTTCTCACACAGCACTTTCAACTCTTCAGAACAGTCCAGAAGGCCCTCATAGATCTCACCTGCTGAACCACCCCTTCTGTCTGCCACCCGCAATGCCCACACCAGTGGCTCCAGAAGATCCCGGAGCTGGCGTACCTGAACCCAGAAGACATGGCGACGGATGAGCCGCCGCACCTCCTTTTTCCTGCTTTTGAACCCCGCATCCCTCCTCATCCCCATCTGCTTCCACAAGTCTGTATCCACCATTGTCTCCAGGTTCTCCTTCTGGTCAAGCAGACGATCGACCATCTCAAAGGTGGAGGCAAAACTTGTCTCACAGCGTGGCACAAGCATCTTACCGCCAGTCTGCTCACGAAGCCAGGAGCGAGGCAAGTCATTGTTCCGCACATACGACACCACCTTCTCGCATCGGCCAATGATGGCCGCACCCCAGTCGGTCTTTGCAATGTCCTTCATGACAAGGTCGATGTTGTGCGCGCAGCACCCTTGGANGTATCCACCATTGTCTCCAGGTTCTCCTTCTGGTCAAGCAGACGGTCGACCATCTCAAAGGTGGAGGCAAACCTTGTCTCACAGCGTGGCACAAGCATCTTACCGCCAGTCCGCTCACGAAGCCAGGAGCGAGGCAAGTCATTGTTCCGCACATACGACACCACCTTCTCGCATCGGCCAATGATGGCCGCACCCCAGTCGGTCTTTGCAATGTCCTTCATGACAAGGTCGATGTTGTGCGCGCAGCATCCTTGGAAAAACAGCTGCGGGTGCTTCTCCTTGAGGTCGGTGAATGCTTTTTTGTTGGTGGATGTGTTGTCACAAATGACAGACACCACCTTGCCAGCCCCCACGATGTTGATGGCTGCTTCAATCATGCTGGCGGTATGATCTGCGTCCCGGCTGAGGCCACTGGCGTCGCGCGAAAACAGGTGGACGGACCCTTGGGCGTTACAAGCCATTGCGTTGTAAATGGGTCTGACCTGGCGGTCAGACCACTCGTCCACAGCTACGGAACACCCGTAGATATCCCACGCCTGCTTCAACGGAGCATCAAGCTCCTCCAGCTCCCTATCCAGCTTCAGGAGCAGGTCCTTGACAACTCTGGTACGGCTAGGGAGCCTGAAGCCAGAGGTAGTTCTGCGTGCAGACTTCACCACCTCCAGCAACACTGATTCACGGCAGAAGGAGATTGGTGCTGCTTGGATAGCCATAAGCTTGACTATGTCAAGCTGGCACCTGTCGTTGTGGCCGCGCTCAAGGTGCTGATCCATGCTTGACTGCCGGAACGAGGATGCCCTTTTGATGTCAAAAATGGGGACCATTTCAGAGGGGCTGGCTGTGGTGTGGCTGTCACTGCGGTTGGTCTGTCGCGGGGTAGGCATGTCGTCGTCACTGTCGGCCTCCAATATGACCCCAGCTGCTGCTGCTGCGCTCTCCCTCTTTAGTTTCTCCCAGAGCTTTACACAAGCCACGGGTTTGTCTTTTGTTCCCCATTCTGCTCCAAGTCCCTTGTAGAGCTGGACCATCTGAGGTTTCCATCCAGCAGGTGGGGCAGCCTCACGGTCCAACCCGAGTGCGTCTCGAGCTGTGGGTGGTGGGTAAGGGCACTTCCCAATGTTCTGGTTGTCGCCGCTGAAATGACCGCGGATGCGGTCACATGTCCCGGACATGACGGTGCCACATGATCCGTACCTCCAGCCGGCTTTCTTGGTCTTCATGGGGATGGGCTCGCAGTGCTTGCTGAGCTCCTTTGTGAGGTAGTCTCTGCTGCACTGGCGTTTTCGAGGTGGGTTCCACCGAGATGCGTCAAAGGAGGCGTCCGTCACACCTGATGATGGAGCTGGTGACTGGATTGTGCCAGCAGCTGAGGAGGCACCCCGAGACGGCTGAGAAGAGGACCCGGACGGTTGGGACGCCATCCTGGTACGACACTAAGTGTCGCACCAGGCAACAAACAGAAGGGTAGCGTGTTACCGACGGGCTATGAACAACTGGAGTGATACTCGCACGCTTGGCCCATGCAACAGTGCGGATCCGCTCTCGTTTCAGGTCGATGGGACGAGGGCATTGATTTTTTCACGGGATGAAAACAAACACGCAAACAGTGAAAAGAAACCGAGAACCAATGGTTCACGTTATTCATTGGGATCCAATAACCGCAAAAAGAGAAAGTGAACCAATGGTTGACGTTTTTTATTGGAATCCAATAGCTTTTCCGCCTCATGTGAGATTCCTCCTTATTATGTCACTTGAGATATTTTCACATTGTGAAATGAATTTACAGAACAAGTATGAACGCTTTTAACCGTGAGTTAGTTGTCACTGTGGGTTTGTCTAGTGTGTAATACTTTTATCATGTTAAAAAAGCTCCAAAACCAATATCCAGTCTATGGGTGGAAAGATTGTACACCTGGACGTTGAACACTTCCATGCTGTTCGTTCATTGAATTCAGACACGCTGATGCCGTGTTAATCAACCAATGGCTGGCTAGGCATGGCTGACCTGTATCATGCATGCATGCTCACCTGCTTGCATGGTGCAGTGCAGCAAATGCTGTGGCTTATCTGTCACAGAAGGCTCGCACGACGACGGTATCGAGCGCGAACTTGAAGTGTCGATTTTTGCAAAAATACGCAAGTCCCTGAACACCGTCCCCAAGTGTCCAGAATCACCATTCTTGGAAGACCTGGGTTGAGTTTTGGCCCTACAACGCAACGATGTAGCAACGATGTAGCTAATTGCTACGTTGTCGTTGTAGGGCTCCTACAACGGGCAACGAGGACAACATTACTCCGCAACCAGTTCGCACCACTCCGCAGCCAGTTCCCACCACATCGCAACCAGTTCGCACCACTCCGCAACCAGTTCACACCACTCCGCAACCAGTTCGCACCACTCCGCAACCATTTCACACCACTCCGCAACCAGTTTGCACCACTCCGCAACCAGTTCGCACCACTCCGCAACCAGTTCGCACCACTCCGCAACCATTTCACACCACTCCGCAACCAGTTTGCACCACTCCGCAACCAGTTTGCACCACTCCGCAACCACTTTGCACCACTCCCAAACTACTTCGCACCACCCCGCAACCAGTTTGCACCACTCCGCAACCAGTTCGCACCAATCCGCAACCAGTTTTCACCACTCTGCAACCAGTTTGCACTACTCCGCAACCAATTCGCATCACTCCGCAACCAGTTCACACCACTCCGTAACCAATTCGCACCACTCCGAAACCAGTTCGCACCATTCCGCAACCAGTTCACAACACTCCACAACCTGTTCCCACCACTCCTCGACAAGTTGTCACCACTCGGCAACCAGTTCGCACCACCCCACAACCAGTTCGCACCACTCAGCAGCCAGTCCGCACGACTCCCCAACTCGTTCGCACCACTCCGAAACCAATGCGCACCACTCCGCAACCAGTTTGCACCACTCCGCAACCAGTTCACACTACTCCTCAACAGGTTCTCACCACTCAGCAACCAGTTTGCACCACTCCGCAACCAGTTCGCACCACTCCGCAACCCGTTCGCACCACTTTGCAACGTGTTTGCACCACTCAGCAACCAGTTCGCACCACTCCGTAAGCAGTTCGCACCACTCCGCAACCACTTCCCACCACTCCTCAACCAGTTCGCACGACTCCGTAACCAGTTCGCACCACTCGGCATCCAGTTCGCACCACTCCGCAAGCAGTTCACACCACTCCGCAACCAGCTCGTACCACTCCGCAGCCAGTTCGCGTCACTCCGCAACCAGTTCGTACCACTCTACAACGAGTTTGCACCACTCCGCAACCGTTCGAACCACTCCGCAACCAGTTCGCTCCACTCCGCAACCAGTTCGCAGCACTCCGCAACAAGTTTGCACCACTCCGCAACCGTTCGAACCACTCCGCAACCAGTTCGCTCCACTCCGCAACCAGTTCGCAGCACTCCGCAACAAGTTTGCACCACTCCGCAACCGTTCGAACCACTCCGCAACCAGTTCGCTCCACTCCGCAACCAGTTCGCAGCACTCCGCAACAAGTTTGCACCACTCCGCAACCGTTCGAACCACTCCGCAACCAGTTCGCTCCACTCCGCAACCAGTTCGCAGCACTCCGCAACAAGTTTGCACCACTCCGCAACCGTTCGAACCACTCCGCAACCAGTTCGCTCCACTCCGCAACCAGTTCGCAGCACTCCGCAACAAGTTTGCACCACTCCGCAACCGTTCGAACCACTCCGCAACCAGTTCGCTCCACTCCGCAACCAGTTCGCAGCACTCCGCAACAAGTTTGCACCACTCCGCAACCGTTCGAACCACTCCGCAACCAGTTCGCTCCACTCCGCAACCAGTTCGCAGCACTCCGCAACAAGTTTGCACCACTCCGCAACCGTTCGAACCACTCCGCAACCAGTTCGCTCCACTCCGCAACCAGTTCGCAGCACTCCGCAACAAGTTTGCACCACTCCGCAACCGTTCGAACCACTCCGCAACCAGTTCGCTCCACTCCGCAACCAGTTCGCAGCACTCCGCAACAAGTTTGCACCACTCCGCAACCGTTCGAACCACTCCGCAACCAGTTCGCTCCACTCCGCAACCAGTTCGCAGCACTCCGCAACAAGTTTGCACCACTCCGCAACCGTTCGAACCACTCCGCAACCAGTTCGCTCCACTCCGCAACCAGTTCGCAGCACTCCGCAACAAGTTTGCACCACTCCGCAACCGTTCGAACCACTCCGCAACCAGTTCGCTCCACTCCGCAACCAGTTCGCAGCACTCCGCAACAAGTTTGCACCACTCCGCAACCGTTCGAACCACTCCGCAACCAGTTCGCTCCACTCCGCAACCAGTTCGCAGCACTCCGCAACAAGTTTGCACCACTCCGCAACCGTTCGAACCACTCCGCAACCAGTTCGCTCCACTCCGCAACCAGTTCGCAGCACTCCGCAACAAGTTTGCACCACTCCGCAACCGTTCGAACCACTCCGCAACCAGTTCGCTCCACTCCGCAACCAGTTCGCAGCACTCCGCAACAAGTTTGCACCACTCCGCAACCGTTCGAACCACTCCGCAACCAGTTCGCTCCACTCCGCAACCAGTTCGCAGCACTCCGCAACAAGTTTGCACCACTCCGCAACCGTTCGAACCACTCCGCAACCAGTTCGCTCCACTCCGCAACCAGTTCGCAGCACTCCGCAACAAGTTTGCACCACTCCGCAACCGTTCGAACCACTCCGCAACCAGTTCGCTCCACTCCGCAACCAGTTCGCAGCACTCCGCAACAAGTTTGCACCACTCCGCAACCGTTCGAACCACTCCGCAACCAGTTCGCTCCACTCCGCAACCAGTTCGCAGCACTCCGCAACAAGTTTGCACCACTCCGCAACCGTTCGAACCACTCCGCAACCAGTTCGCTCCACTCCGCAACCAGTTCGCAGCACTCCGCAACAAGTTTGCACCACTCCGCAACCGTTCGAACCACTCCGCAACCAGTTCGCTCCACTCCGCAACCAGTTCGCAGCACTCCGCAACAAGTTTGCACCACTCCGCAACCGTTCGAACCACTCCGCAACCAGTTCGCTCCACTCCGCAACCAGTTCGCAGCACTCCGCAACAAGTTTGCACCACTCCGCAACCGTTCGAACCACTCCGCAACCAGTTCGCTCCACTCCGCAACCAGTTCGCAGCACTCCGCAACAAGTTTGCACCACTCCGCAACCGTTCGAACCACTCCGCAACCAGTTCGCTCCACTCCGCAACCAGTTCGCAGCACTCCGCAACAAGTTTGCACCACTCCGCAACCGTTCGAACCACTCCGCAACCAGTTCGCTCCACTCCGCAACCAGTTCGCAGCACTCCGCAACAAGTTTGCACCACTCCGCAACCGTTCGAACCACTCCGCAACCAGTTCGCTCCACTCCGCAACCAGTTCGCAGCACTCCGCAACAAGTTTGCACCACTCCGCAACCGTTCGAACCACTCCGCAACCAGTTCGCTCCACTCCGCAACCAGTTCGCAGCACTCCGCAACAAGTTTGCACCACTCCGCAACCGTTCGAACCACTCCGCAACCAGTTCGCTCCACTCCGCAACCAGTTCGCAGCACTCCGCAACAAGTTTGCACCACTCCGCAACCGTTCGAACCACTCCGCAACCAGTTCGCTCCACTCCGCAACCAGTTCGCAGCACTCCGCAACAAGTTTGCACCACTCCGCAACCGTTCGAACCACTCCGCAACCAGTTCGCTCCACTCCGCAACCAGTTCGCAGCACTCCGCAACAAGTTTGCACCACTCCGCAACCGTTCGAACCACTCCGCAACCAGTTCGCTCCACTCCGCAACCAGTTCGCAGCACTCCGCAACAAGTTTGCACCACTCCGCAACCGTTCGAACCACTCCGCAACCAGTTCGCTCCACTCCGCAACCAGTTCGCAGCACTCCGCAACAAGTTTGCACCACTCCGCAACCGTTCGAACCACTCCGCAACCAGTTCGCTCCACTCCGCAACCAGTTCGCAGCACTCCGCAACAAGTTTGCACCACTCCGCAACCGTTCGAACCACTCCGCAACCAGTTTGCACCACTCCGCTACCAGTTCGCACCAACCCGCAACCAGTTTGCACCACTCCGCAACCAGTTCGCACCACCCCGCAACCAGTTCGCACGACTCCGCAACCAGTTCGCACCACTCCGCAACCAGTTCCCACCACTCCGCAACCAGTTCGCACCCCTCCACAACGAGTTCGCACCAATCCGCAACCAGTTTCCACCACTCTGCAACCAGATCACACCACTCCGAAACCAGATCACACCACTCCGCAACCCGTTCGCACACCTTCGCAACCCGTTCGCACCACACCGCAACCCGAACGCACCACTCTGCAACCAGTTCGCACCACTCCCCGACCAGTTCGCACCACTTCGCGACCAGTTCGCACCACTCCACAAAAATCGCACCACTCGGCAACCAGATCCCACCACTCTGCAACCAGTTCGCACCACTCCGCAACCTGTTCGCACCACTCCGCAATCAGTCTGACCACTACTCAACGAGTTCACACCACTCGGCAACCAGTTCGCACCACTCCGCAGCCAGTTCGCACCACTCCGCAACGAGTTCGCACCACTCCGCAACGCGTTCGCACCACTCGGCAACCAGTTCGCACCACTCTGCTACAAGTTCACACCACTCCTGAACTAGCTCGCACCACTCCCCAACCGGTTCGCACCACTCTGCAACCAGTTCGCACCACTCGGCAACCAGTTCGCACCACTCTGCTACAAGTTCACACCACTCCTGAACTAGCTCGCACCACTCCCCAACCGGTTCGCACCACTCTGCAACCAGTTCGCACCACTCGGCAACCAGTTCGCACCACTCTGCTACAAGTTCACACCACTCCTGAACTAGCTCGCACCACTCCCCAACCGGTTCGCACCACTCTGCAACCAGTTCGCACCACTCGGCAACCAGTTCGCACCACTCTGCTACAAGTTCACACCACTCCTGAACTAGCTCGCACCACTCCCCAACCGGTTCGCACCACTCTGCAACCAGTTCGCACCACTCGGCAACCAGTTCGCACCACTCTGCTACAAGTTCACACCACTCCTGAACTAGCTCGCACCACTCCCCAACCGGTTCGCACCACTCTGCAACCAGTTCGCACCACTCGGCAACCAGTTCGCACCACTCTGCTACAAGTTCACACCACTCCTGAACTAGCTCGCACCACTCCCCAACCGGTTCGCACCACTCTGCAACCAGTTCGCACCACTCGGCAACCAGTTCGCACCACTCTGCTACAAGTTCACACCACTCCTGAACTAGCTCGCACCACTCCCCAACCGGTTCGCACCACTCTGCAACCAGTTCGCACCACTCGGCAACCAGTTCGCACCACTCTGCTACAAGTTCACACCACTCCTGAACTAGCTCGCACCACTCCCCAACCGGTTCGCACCACTCTGCAACCAGTTCGCACCACTCGGCAACCAGTTCGCACCACTCTGCTACAAGTTCACACCACTCCTGAACTAGCTCGCACCACTCCCCAACCGGTTCGCACCACTCTGCAACCAGTTCGCACCACTCGGCAACCAGTTCGCACCACTCTGCTACAAGTTCACACCACTCCTGAACTAGCTCGCACCACTCCCCAACCGGTTCGCACCACTCTGCAACCAGTTCGCACCACTCGGCAACCAGTTCGCACCACTCTGCTACAAGTTCACACCACTCCTGAACTAGCTCGCACCACTCCCCAACCGGTTCGCACCACTCTGCAACCAGTTCGCACCACTCGGCAACCAGTTCGCACCACTCTGCTACAAGTTCACACCACTCCTGAACTAGCTCGCACCACTCCCCAACCGGTTCGCACCACTCTGCAACCAGTTCGCACCACTCGGCAACCAGTTCGCACCACTCTGCTACAAGTTCACACCACTCCTGAACTAGCTCGCACCACTCCCCAACCGGTTCGCACCACTCTGCAACCAGTTCGCACCACTCGGCAACCAGTTCGCACCACTCTGCTACAAGTTCACACCACTCCTGAACTAGCTCGCACCACTCCCCAACCGGTTCGCACCACTCTGCAACCAGTTCGCACCACTCGGCAACCAGTTCGCACCACTCTGCTACAAGTTCACACCACTCCTGAACTAGCTCGCACCACTCCCCAACCGGTTCGCACCACTCTGCAACCAGTTCGCACCACTCGGCAACCAGTTCGCACCACTCTGCTACAAGTTCACACCACTCCTGAACTAGCTCGCACCACTCCCCAACCGGTTCGCACCACTCTGCAACCAGTTCGCACCACTCGGCAACCAGTTCGCACCACTCTGCTACAAGTTCACACCACTCCTGAACTAGCTCGCACCACTCCCCAACCGGTTCGCACCACTCTGCAACCAGTTCGCACCACTCGGCAACCAGTTCGCACCACTCTGCTACAAGTTCACACCACTCCTGAACTAGCTCGCACCACTCCCCAACCGGTTCGCACCACTCTGCAACCAGTTCGCACCACTCGGCAACCAGTTCGCACCACTCTGCTACAAGTTCACACCACTCCTGAACTAGCTCGCACCACTCCCCAACCGGTTCGCACCACTCTGCAACCAGTTCGCACCACTCGGCAACCAGTTCGCACCACTCTGCTACAAGTTCACACCACTCCTGAACTAGCTCGCACCACTCCCCAACCGGTTCGCACCACTCTGCAACCAGTTCGCACCACTCGGCAACCAGTTCGCACCACTCTGCTACAAGTTCACACCACTCCTGAACTAGCTCGCACCACTCCCCAACCGGTTCGCACCACTCTGCAACCAGTTCGCACCACTCGGCAACCAGTTCGCACCACTCTGCTACAAGTTCACACCACTCCTGAACTAGCTCGCACCACTCCCCAACCGGTTCGCACCACTCTGCAACCAGTTCGCACCACTCGGCAACCAGTTCGCACCACTCTGCTACAAGTTCACACCACTCCTGAACTAGCTCGCACCACTCCCCAACCGGTTCGCACCACTCTGCAACCAGTTCGCACCACTCGGCAACCAGTTCGCACCACTCTGCTACAAGTTCACACCACTCCTGAACTAGCTCGCACCACTCCCCAACCGGTTCGCACCACTCTGCAACCAGTTCGCACCACTCGGCAACCAGTTCGCACCACTCTGCTACAAGTTCACACCACTCCTGAACTAGCTCGCACCACTCCCCAACCGGTTCGCACCACTCTGCAACCAGTTCGCACCACTCGGCAACCAGTTCGCACCACTCTGCTACAAGTTCACACCACTCCTGAACTAGCTCGCACCACTCCCCAACCGGTTCGCACCACTCTGCAACCAGTTCGCACCACTCGGCAACCAGTTCGCACCACTCTGCTACAAGTTCACACCACTCCTGAACTAGCTCGCACCACTCCCCAACCGGTTCGCACCACTCTGCAACCAGTTCGCACCACTCGGCAACCAGTTCGCACCACTCTGCTACAAGTTCACACCACTCCTGAACTAGCTCGCACCACTCCCCAACCGGTTCGCACCACTCTGCAACCAGTTCGCACCACTCGGCAACCAGTTCGCACCACTCTGCTACAAGTTCACACCACTCCTGAACTAGCTCGCACCACTCCCCAACCGGTTCGCACCACTCTGCAACCAGTTCGCACCACTCGGCAACCAGTTCGCACCACTCTGCTACAAGTTCACACCACTCCTGAACTAGCTCGCACCACTCCCCAACCGGTTCGCACCACTCTGCAACCAGTTCGCACCACTCGGCAACCAGTTCGCACCACTCTGCTACAAGTTCACACCACTCCTGAACTAGCTCGCACCACTCCCCAACCGGTTCGCACCACTCTGCAACCAGTTCGCACCACTCGGCAACCAGTTCGCACCACTCTGCTACAAGTTCACACCACTCCTGAACTAGCTCGCACCACTCCCCAACCGGTTCGCACCACTCTGCAACCAGTTCGCACCACTCGGCAACCAGTTCGCACCACTCTGCTACAAGTTCACACCACTCCTGAACTAGCTCGCACCACTCCCCAACCGGTTCGCACCACTCTGCAACCAGTTCGCACCACTCGGCAACCAGTTCGCACCACTCTGCTACAAGTTCACACCACTCCTGAACTAGCTCGCACCACTCCCCAACCGGTTCGCACCACTCTGCAACCAGTTCGCACCACTCGGCAACCAGTTCGCACCACTCCGCAACCAGTTCGCATCACTCCGCAACCAGTTAGCACCACACCGCAACCAGTTCCCACCACTCCACAACCAGTTTGCACCACTCCGCAACCAGTCCGCACCACTCCGCATCCAGTTCGCACCACTGCGCAGCCCGTTCGCACCATTATGCAACCAGTTCTCACCACCCCGCAACCAGTTCGCACCATTCCGCAACCAGTTCGCACAACTCCCCATCCAGTTTCCACAACTTCGCAACCAGTTCACACCACTCCACAAACAGTTCGCACCACTCCACAACCAGTTTGCACCACTTCGCAGCCAGTTAGTATCACTCCGCAACCAGTTCACACCACTCAGCAACCAGTTCGCACCACACCCCAACCAGTTCGCACCACACCGCAACCAGTTTGCAACACTCTGCAACCAGTTGGCACCACTTCGCAACCAGTTCGCATCACTCCACAACCAGTTTGCACCACTCCGCAACCAAAAGGCACCTCTCGGCTACTAGTTCCCACCACTCCGCAACCAGTTCGCACCACTCCGCAACCAGTTCGCACCACTCCCCAACTCGTTTGCACCACTGTGCTACCAGTTCTCAACCAACCCGCAACCAGTTTGCACCACTCTGGAACCAGTTCGCACCACTCCGCGACCAGTTCAGAGCACTCCGCAACCAGTTGGCACCTTTCGGCAACCAGTTTGCACCACTTCGCTCCCAGTTCGCACCAACTTGCAACCAGTTTCCACAACTCCGCAACCAATTCGCTCCACTCCGCAACCAGTTTGCAGCACTCCGCAACCAATTTGCACCACTCCGCAACCAGTGCACACCACTCCGCACCCAGTTTGCACCACTCTGCAACCAGTTCCCACCACTCCGTAACCAGTTCGCACCACTCCGCGACCAGTTCAGAGCACTCCGCAACCAGTTGGCACCTTTCGGCAACCAGTTTGCACCACTTCGCTCCCAGTTCGCACCAACTTGCAACCAGTTTCCACAACTCCGCAACCAATTCGCTCCACTCCGCAACCAGTTTGCAGCACTCCGCAACCAATTTGCACCACTCCGCAACCAGTGCACACCACTCCGCACCCAGTTTGCACCACTCTGCAACCAGTTCCCACCACTCCGTAACCAGTTCGCACCACTCCGCGACCAGTTCAGAGCACTCCGCAACCAGTTGGCACCTTTCGGCAACCAGTTTGCACCACTTCGCTCCCAGTTCGCACCAACTTGCAACCAGTTTCCACAACTCCGCAACCAATTCGCTCCACTCCGCAACCAGTTTGCAGCACTCCGCAACCAATTTGCACCACTCCGCAACCAGTGCACACCACTCCGCACCCAGTTTGCACCACTCTGCAACCAGTTCCCACCACTCCGTAACCAGTTCGCACCACTCCGCGACCAGTTCAGAGCACTCCGCAACCAGTTGGCACCTTTCGGCAACCAGTTTGCACCACTTCGCTCCCAGTTCGCACCAACTTGCAACCAGTTTCCACAACTCCGCAACCAATTCGCTCCACTCCGCAACCAGTTTGCAGCACTCCGCAACCAATTTGCACCACTCCGCAACCAGTGCACACCACTCCGCACCCAGTTTGCACCACTCTGCAACCAGTTCCCACCACTCCGTAACCAGTTCGCACCACTCCGCGACCAGTTCAGAGCACTCCGCAACCAGTTGGCACCTTTCGGCAACCAGTTTGCACCACTTCGCTCCCAGTTCGCACCAACTTGCAACCAGTTTCCACAACTCCGCAACCAATTCGCTCCACTCCGCAACCAGTTTGCAGCACTCCGCAACCAATTTGCACCACTCCGCAACCAGTGCACACCACTCCGCACCCAGTTTGCACCACTCTGCAACCAGTTCCCACCACTCCGTAACCAGTTCGCACCACTCCGCGACCAGTTCAGAGCACTCCGCAACCAGTTGGCACCTTTCGGCAACCAGTTTGCACCACTTCGCTCCCAGTTCGCACCAACTTGCAACCAGTTTCCACAACTCCGCAACCAATTCGCTCCACTCCGCAACCAGTTTGCAGCACTCCGCAACCAATTTGCACCACTCCGCAACCAGTGCACACCACTCCGCACCCAGTTTGCACCACTCTGCAACCAGTTCCCACCACTCCGTAACCAGTTCGCACCACTCCGCGACCAGTTCAGAGCACTCCGCAACCAGTTGGCACCTTTCGGCAACCAGTTTGCACCACTTCGCTCCCAGTTCGCACCAACTTGCAACCAGTTTCCACAACTCCGCAACCAATTCGCTCCACTCCGCAACCAGTTTGCAGCACTCCGCAACCAATTTGCACCACTCCGCAACCAGTGCACACCACTCCGCACCCAGTTTGCACCACTCTGCAACCAGTTCCCACCACTCCGTAACCAGTTCGCACCACTCCGCGACCAGTTCAGAGCACTCCGCAACCAGTTGGCACCTTTCGGCAACCAGTTTGCACCACTTCGCAACCAGTTCACACCACTCTACACCTAGTTCGCACCACTCCGCAACCAGTTCGCACCACTCCGCAACCAGTTCGCACCACTCTGCAACCAATTTGCACCACTCCGCAACCAGTTCGCACCACTCTGCAACCAGTTCGCACCACTTCGCAACCAGTTCACACCTTTCCGCAACCTGTTCGTACCACTGCGCAAGCAGTTCACACCACTCCGCAACCCGTTCGCACCACTCTGCGACCAGTTCACACAAGTCCATGACCAGTTCGCACCACTCTGCGACCAGTTCGCACCACTCCTCAACCAGTTCGCACCACTCCGCAGCCAGTTCGCATCACTCCGCAACCAGGTCGCACCACTCCGCAATCAGTTCGCACCAGTCTGGAACCAGTTCGCACCACTCCGGAACCAGTTCGCACCACTCCGCAAGCAGTTCGCACCACTTCGAAACCAATTTGCACCACTCCGCAGCCAGTTCGCACCACTCCGCAACCAGTTCGCACCTCTCCGGAACCAGTTCGCACCACTACGCAACCAGTTCGCACCACTCCGCAACCAGTTCGCACCACTCAGCAACCAGTTCGCACCACTCCGCAACCAGTTCGCACCTCTCCGGAACCAGTTCGCACCACAACGCAACCAGTTCGCACCACTCCGCAACCAGTTCGCACTACTCCGCAACAATTTCGCACCCCTCTACAAGAACTTCCCACCACTCCGAAACAAGTTCCCACCACTCTGCAACCTGTACACACCACTCCGTAACCAGTTCGCAGCACTCCGCAACCAGTTCGCACCCCTTCGCAACCCGTTCGCACCACTCCGTAACCCGAACGCACCACTCTGCAACCCGTTCTAACCACTCCGCGACCAGTTCGCACCACTCGGCGACCAGTTCGCACCACTCCGTGACCAGTTCGCACCACTCTGCAAAATTCCCACCACTCCGCAACCAGTTCGCACCTCTCCGCAACGAGTTCACACCACTCCGCAACCAGTTTGCACCACTCCGCAACCAGTTCGCACCACTCCGCAACCAGTTTGGAGCACTCCGCAACCAGTTCGCACCACTCCGCAACCAGTTCACACCACTCCGCAACCAGTTTGCACCACTCCGCAACCAGTTCGCACCACTCCGCAACCAGTTTGGAGCACTCCGCAACCAGTTCGCACCACTCCGTAACCAGTTCGCACCACTCTGCAACCAGTACGAACCACTCCGCAAGCAGTTCACACTACTCTGCAACCAGTGCGCATCACTCCGCAACCAGTTCAGACCACTCTGCAACCAGTTCGCAACACTCTGCAACCAGTTGGCACTACTCCGCAACCAGTTCGCACCACTCCCCAACCAGTTTGCACCACTCCGCTGCCAGTTCGCAACCAACCCGCAACCAGTTTGCACCACTCCGCAACGAGTTCGCACCACTCCGCAACCAATTCGCACCACTCCGCAACCAGTTCGCACCACTCCGCAACCAGTTCGCACCA
>SZWC01008199.1:89978-119402 GCA_023375785.1 Penium margaritaceum
AACCAGTTCGCACCACTCCGCAACCAGTTCGCACCACTCCGCAACCAGTTCGCACCACTCCGCAACCAGTTCGCACCACTCCGCAACCAGTTCACACCACTCCGCAACCAGTTCGCACCAGTCCGCAACCAGTTCGCACCACTCCGCAACCATTTCCCACCACTCTACAACCAGTTCACACCTCTCCGCAACCAGTTGGCAGCATTCCGCAACCAGTTCGCACCCCTTCGCAACCCGTTCGCACCACTCCGTATCCCAAACGCACCACTCCGCAAGCAGTTCGAACCACTCCGAGACCACTTTGTACCACTCCGTGACCACTTTGCACCACTCCGTGACCAGTTGGTACTACTCCGCAAAATTCGCACCACTCCGCAACCAGTTCCCACCACTCTGCAACCAGCTCACACCACTCCGTAACCAGTTTGTACCACGCCGCAACCAGTTTGACCACTCCGCAACCAGTTCACACCACTCCGCAACCAGTCCCCACAACTCCGGAACCAGTACAAACCACTCCGCAACCAGTTCGCACCACTATGCAACCAGTTTTACCACCCCGCAACCAGTTTGCACCACTCCGCAACCAGTTCGCACCACTCCGAAACCAGTTCGCACCACTCCGCAGCCACTTTGCACCACTCCGAAACCAGTTCACCACTCTGCAACCAGTTTGCACCACTCCGCAACCAGTTTGCACCATTCCGGAACCAGTTCACACCACTCCGCAACAAGTTCACACCTCTCCGCAACCTGTTCGTACCACTCCTCAAACAGTTCACACCACTGCGCAACCCGTTCGCACCACTCCGCGACTAGTGCGCACCAGTCCGCAACCAGTTCGCACCACTCTGCAACCAGTTCGCACCACTCCTCAACCAGTTCGCACCACTCCACAGCTAGTTCGCATCACTCCGCAACCAGGTCGCACCACTCCGCAACCAGTTTGCACCACTCCGCAACCAGTTCGCACCACTCCGCAACCAGTTCGCAACACTCCACAACCAGTTTGCACCACTCCGCAACCAGTTCGCACCACTCGGCAACCAGTTCGCACCACTCCGCAACCAGTTCGGACCACTCCGCAACCAGTTCGCACCACTCCGCAGCCAGTTCGCACCTCTCCAAAACCAGTTCTCACCACTCCGCAACCAGTTCGCACCACTCCGGAGCCAGTTCGCACCACTCCGCAACCAGTTCGCACTACTCTGCAACCAGTGCGCACCACTCTGCAACCAGTTCGCACCACTCTGCAACCAGTTCGCACCACTCTGCAACCAGTTCGCACCACTCTGCAACCAGTTCGCACCACTCTGCAACCAGTTCGCACCACTCTGCAACCAGTTCGCACCACTCTGCAACCAGTTCGCACCACTCTGCAACCAGTTCGCACCACTCTGCAACCAGTTCGCACCACTCTGCAACCAGTTCGCACCACTCTGCAACCAGTTCGCACCACTCTGCAACCAGTTCGCACCACTCTGCAACCAGTTCGCACCACTCTGCAACCAGTTCGCACCACTCTGCAACCAGTTCGCACCACTCTGCAACCAGTTCGCACCACTCTGCAACCAGTTCGCACCACTCTGCAACCAGTTCGCACCACTCTGCAACCAGTTCGCACCACTCTGCAACCAGTTCGCACCACTCTGCAACCAGTTCGCACCACTCTGCAACCAGTTCGCACCACTCTGCAACCAGTTCGCACCACTCTGCAACCAGTTCGCACCACTCTGCAACCAGTTCGCACCACTCTGCAACCAGTTCGCACCACTCTGCAACCAGTTCGCACCACTCTGCAACCAGTTCGCACCACTCTGCAACCAGTTCGCACCACTCTGCAACCAGTTCGCACCACTCTGCAACCAGTTCGCACCACTCTGCAACCAGTTCGCACCACTCTGCAACCAGTTCGCACCACTCTGCAACCAGTTCGCACCACTCTGCAACCAGTTCGCACCACTCTGCAACCAGTTCGCACCACTCTGCAACCAGTTCGCACCACTCTGCAACCAGTTCGCACCACTCTGCAACCAGTTCGCACCACTCTGCAACCAGTTCGCACCACTCTGCAACCAGTTCGCACCACTCTGCAACCAGTTCGCACCACTCTGCAACCAGTTCGCACCACTCTGCAACCAGTTCGCACCACTCTGCAACCAGTTCGCACCACTCTGCAACCAGTTCGCACCACTCTGCAACCAGTTCGCACCACTCTGCAACCAGTTCGCACCACTCTGCAACCAGTTCGCACCACTCTGCAACCAGTTCGCACCACTCTGCAACCAGTTCGCACCACTCTGCAACCAGTTCGCACCACTCTGCAACCAGTTCGCACCACTCTGCAACCAGTTCGCACCACTCTGCAACCAGTTCGCACCACTCTGCAACCAGTTCGCACCACTCTGCAACCAGTTCGCACCACTCTGCAACCAGTTCGCACCACTCTGCAACCAGTTCGCACCACTCTGCAACCAGTTCGCACCACTCTGCAACCAGTTCGCACCACTCTGCAACCAGTTCGCACCACTCTGCAACCAGTTCGCACCACTCTGCAACCAGTTCGCACCACTCTGCAACCAGTTCGCACCACTCCGCAACCAGTTCGCACTACTCTGCAACCAGTGCGCACCACTCCACAACCAGTTGGCACCACTCTGCAACGAGTTCACACCACTCCGCAACCAGTTGGCACCACTCCGCAACCAGTTCGCACCACTCCGCATTCAGTTCGCACCACTCGCAACCAGTTCGCACCACTCCCCAACTAGTTTGCACCACTCTGCTACCTGTTCGCAACCAACCCGCAACCAGTTTGCACCACTCCGCAACCAGTTCGCACCACACTGCAACCAGTTCGCACCACTCCGCAACCAGTTTGCATCATTCCGCAACCAGTTCCCACCACACCGCAGCCAGTTCGTACCACTCCGCAACAAGTTCACACCTCTCCGCAACCTGTTCTTACCACTCCGAAACCAATTCACACCACTCCGCAACCCGTTCGCACCATTCCGCGACCAGTTCGCACCAGTCCGCGACCAGTTCGCACCACTCTGCGACCAGTTTGCACCACTCCTCAACCAGTTTGCACCACTCAACAGCTAGTTCGCATCACTCCGCAACCAGGTCGCACCACTCCAAAACCTGTTCGCACCACTCCGCAACCAGTTCGCACCACTCCACAACCAGTTCGCACCACTCAACAACAAGTTCGCACCACTCCGCAACCAGTTCGCACCACTCCAAAACGAGTTCGCACCACTTCGCAACCAGTTCGCACCACTCCGCAATCAGTTCGCACCACTCCGCAACTAGTTTGCACCACTCCGCAACCAGTTCGCACCACTCCGCAATCAGTTCGCACCACTCCGCAACTAGTTTGCACCACTCCGCAACCAGTTCGCACCACTCCGCAATCAGTTCGCACCACTCCGCAACTAGTTTGCACCACTCCGCAACCAGTTCGCACCACTCCGCAATCAGTTCGCACCACTCCGCAACTAGTTTGCACCACTCCGCAACCAGTTCGCACCACTCCACAACCAGTTCGCACCACTCAACAACAAGTTCGCACCACTCCGCAACCAGTTCGCACCACTCCAAAACGAGTTCGCACCACTTCGCAACCAGTTCGCACCACTCCGCAATCAGTTCGCACCACTCCGCAACTAGTTTGCACCACTCCGAAACCAGTTGGCACCACTCCAGAACCAGTTTGCACCACTCCGCAGAGAGTTCACACCTCTCCGCAACCTGTTCGTACCACTCCGCAACCAGTTAACACCACCCCGCAACCCGTTCGCACCACTTTACGACTAGTGCGCACCAGTCCGCGACCAGTTCGCACCACTCTGCGACAAGTTCGCACCACTCCACAGCTAGTTCGCATCACTCCGCAACAAGGTCGCACCACTCCGCAACCAGTTTGCACCACTCCGCAACCAGTTCGCACCTCTCCGCAACCAGTTCGCACCACTCCGCAACCAGTTCGCAACACTCCACAACCAGTTTGCACCACTCCGCAACCAGTACGAACCACTCCGTAACCAGTTCGCACTACTCTGCAACCAGTGCGCACCACTCCACAACCAGTTGGCACCACTCTGCAACGAGTTCACACAACTCCGCAACCAGTTGGCACCACTCCGCAACCAGTTCGCACCACTCTGCAACCAGTTTGCACCACTCCGCAACCAGTACGAACCACTCCGTAACCAGTTCGCACTACTCTGCAACCAGTGCGCACCACTCCACAACCAGTTGGCACCACTCTGCAACGAGTTCACACAACTCCGCAACCAGTTGGCACCACTCCGCAACCAGTTCGCACCACTCTGCAACCAGTTTGCACCACTCCGCAACCAGTACGAACCACTCCGTAACCAGTTCGCACTACTCTGCAACCAGTGCGCACCACTCCACAACCAGTTGGCACCACTCTGCAACGAGTTCACACAACTCCGCAACCAGTTGGCACCACTCCGCAACCAGTTCGCACCACTCTGCAACCAGTTTGCACCACTCCGCAACCAGTACGAACCACTCCGTAACCAGTTCGCACTACTCTGCAACCAGTGCGCACCACTCCACAACCAGTTGGCACCACTCTGCAACGAGTTCACACAACTCCGCAACCAGTTGGCACCACTCCGCAACCAGTTCGCACCACTCTGCAACCAGTTTGCACCACTCCGCAACCAGTACGAACCACTCCGTAACCAGTTCGCACTACTCTGCAACCAGTGCGCACCACTCCACAACCAGTTGGCACCACTCTGCAACGAGTTCACACAACTCCGCAACCAGTTGGCACCACTCCGCAACCAGTTCGCACCACTCTGCAACCAGTTTGCACCACTCCGCAACCAGTACGAACCACTCCGTAACCAGTTCGCACTACTCTGCAACCAGTGCGCACCACTCCACAACCAGTTGGCACCACTCTGCAACGAGTTCACACAACTCCGCAACCAGTTGGCACCACTCCGCAACCAGTTCGCACCACTCTGCAACCAGTTTGCACCACTCCGCAACCAGTACGAACCACTCCGTAACCAGTTCGCACTACTCTGCAACCAGTGCGCACCACTCCACAACCAGTTGGCACCACTCTGCAACGAGTTCACACAACTCCGCAACCAGTTGGCACCACTCCGCAACCAGTTCGCACCACTCTGCAACCAGTTTGCACCACTCCGCAACCAGTACGAACCACTCCGTAACCAGTTCGCACTACTCTGCAACCAGTGCGCACCACTCCACAACCAGTTGGCACCACTCTGCAACGAGTTCACACAACTCCGCAACCAGTTGGCACCACTCCGCAACCAGTTCGCACCACTCTGCAACCAGTTTGCACCACTCCGCAACCAGTACGAACCACTCCGTAACCAGTTCGCACTACTCTGCAACCAGTGCGCACCACTCCACAACCAGTTGGCACCACTCTGCAACGAGTTCACACAACTCCGCAACCAGTTGGCACCACTCCGCAACCAGTTCGCACCACTCTGCAACCAGTTTGCACCACTCCGCAACCAGTACGAACCACTCCGTAACCAGTTCGCACTACTCTGCAACCAGTGCGCACCACTCCACAACCAGTTGGCACCACTCTGCAACGAGTTCACACAACTCCGCAACCAGTTGGCACCACTCCGCAACCAGTTCGCACCACTCTGCAACCAGTTTGCACCACTCCGCAACCAGTACGAACCACTCCGTAACCAGTTCGCACTACTCTGCAACCAGTGCGCACCACTCCACAACCAGTTGGCACCACTCTGCAACGAGTTCACACAACTCCGCAACCAGTTGGCACCACTCCGCAACCAGTTCGCACCACTCTGCAACCAGTTTGCACCACTCCGCAACCAGTACGAACCACTCCGTAACCAGTTCGCACTACTCTGCAACCAGTGCGCACCACTCCACAACCAGTTGGCACCACTCTGCAACGAGTTCACACAACTCCGCAACCAGTTGGCACCACTCCGCAACCAGTTCGCACCACTCTGCAACCAGTTTGCACCACTCCGCAACCAGTACGAACCACTCCGTAACCAGTTCGCACTACTCTGCAACCAGTGCGCACCACTCCACAACCAGTTGGCACCACTCTGCAACGAGTTCACACAACTCCGCAACCAGTTGGCACCACTCCGCAACCAGTTCGCACCACTCTGCAACCAGTTTGCACCACTCCGCAACCAGTACGAACCACTCCGTAACCAGTTCGCACTACTCTGCAACCAGTGCGCACCACTCCACAACCAGTTGGCACCACTCTGCAACGAGTTCACACAACTCCGCAACCAGTTGGCACCACTCCGCAACCAGTTCGCACCACTCCGCAACCTGTTCGCACCACTCCGCAACCAGTTCGCACCACCCCGCAACCACTTCACACCACTCCGAAACCAGTTCACACCACTCCGCAGCCAGTTCGCACCACTCCGCAACCAGTTTGCAGCACTCCGCAACCAGTACGAACCACTCCCCAACCAGTTCGCACCACTCCGCAACCAGTTCGCACCACTCCGCAGCCCGTTTGAACCTCTTCGCAACCAGCTTGCACCACTCTGCAACCAGTTTGCACAACTCCGCAACCAGTTCCGCAACCAGTTCGCACCACTCCACAACCAACTCAAACCTCTCCGCAACCAGTTCAAAGCACTCTGCAGCCAGTAAGCATCACTTTGCAACCAGTTCGCACCACTCCGCAACCAGTTTGCACCATTTCGCAACCTGTTTGCACCACTCCGCAACCAGTTCGCACCACTCCGCAACCAGTTCGCACCACTCCGCAACCAGTTCGCACCACTCTGCAACTTGTTCGCACCACTCTGCAACCAGTTCGCACCACTCTGCAACCAGTTCGCACCACTCCGCAACCAGTTCGCACCACTCTGCAACTTGTTCGCACCACTCCGCAACCAGTTCGCACCACTCCGCAACCTGTGTGCACCAGCTCGCAACCAGTACGCACCACTCTGCAACCAGGTCGCACCACTCCGCAACCAGTTCGCACCACTCCGGAGCCAGTTCCCACCAGTCCGCAACTAGTTCGCACCACTCCGCTACCAGTACGAACCACTCCGCAACCAGTTCGCACTACTCTGCAACCAGTTCACACCACTCCGCAACCAATTCGCACCACTCTGCAACCAGTTCGCACCACTCCGCAACCAAATCGCACCACTCTGCAACCAGTGCGCACCACTCCGCAAACAGTTCGCACCACTCCTTAACCAGTTTGCACCACTCTGCAACCAGTTCACACCTCTCTGCAACCAGTTCGCACCACTCCGCAACCAAATCGCACCACTCTGCAACCAGTGCGCACCACTCCGCAAACAGTTCGCACCACTCCTTAACCAGTTTGCACCACTCTGCAACCAGTTCACACCTCTCTGCAACCTGTTTGTACCACTCCCCAACCAGTTCACACCACTCCGCAACCCGTTCGCACAACTCCTCGACCAGTTCGCACCAGTCCGCGACCAGTTCGCACCACTCTGCGACCAGTTCGCACCACTCCTCAACCAGTTCGCACCACTCCACAGCCAGTTCGCATCACTCCGCAACCAGGTCGCATCACTCTGCAACCAGTTTGCACCACTCCGCAACCAGTTCGCACCAGTCCTCAACCAGTTCGCACCACTCCACAGCCAATTCGCACCTCTCCGCAACCAGTTCGCACCACTCCGCATAACAGTTCGCACCATTCCGCAGCCAGTGCGCACCAGTCCACAACCAGTTCGCACAACTCCGCAACCAGTTCACACCACTCTACAACCAGTTCGCACCGCTCCGCAACCAGTTCGCTCCACTCGCAACCAGTTCGCATCACTCTGCAACCAGTGCGCACCACTCTGCGACCAGTTCGCACCACGCCGCAACCAGTTCGCTCCACTCGCAACCAGTTCGCATCACTCTGCAACCAGTGCGCACCACTCTGCGACCAGTTCGCACCACGCCGCAACCAGTTCGCTCCACTCGCAACCAGTTCGCATCACTCTGCAACCAGTGCGCACCACTCTGCGACCAGTTCGCACCACGCCGCAACCAGTTCGCTCCACTCGCAACCAGTTCGCATCACTCTGCAACCAGTGCGCACCACTCTGCGACCAGTTCGCACCACGCCGCAACCAGTTCGCTCCACTCGCAACCAGTTCGCATCACTCTGCAACCAGTGCGCACCACTCTGCGACCAGTTCGCACCACGCCGCAACCAGTTCGCTCCACTCGCAACCAGTTCGCATCACTCTGCAACCAGTGCGCACCACTCTGCGACCAGTTCGCACCACGCCGCAACCAGTTCGCTCCACTCGCAACCAGTTCGCATCACTCTGCAACCAGTGCGCACCACTCTGCGACCAGTTCGCACCACGCCGCAACCAGTTCGCTCCACTCGCAACCAGTTCGCATCACTCTGCAACCAGTGCGCACCACTCTGCGACCAGTTCGCACCACGCCGCAACCAGTTCGCTCCACTCGCAACCAGTTCGCATCACTCTGCAACCAGTGCGCACCACTCTGCGACCAGTTCGCACCACGCCGCAACCAGTTCGCTCCACTCGCAACCAGTTCGCATCACTCTGCAACCAGTGCGCACCACTCCGCAACCAGTTTGCACCACACCGCAACCAGTTCGCACCACTCCACTACCAGTTCGCACCAGTCCGCAACCAGTCCGCACCACTCCGCAACCAGTTTGCACCACTCTGCAACCAGTTCGCACCACTCTGAAACCAGTTCTCACCACCCCACAACCAGTTCGCACCATTGCGCAACCAGTTCACACAACTCCGCAACCAGTTCCCACAACTCCACAACCAGTTCGCACCACTCCACAACCAGTTAACACCACTCCGCAACCAGTTCGCACCACTCCGCAACCTGTTAGCATCACTCCACAACCATGTCGCAACACTTCGCTGCCAGTTCGCACCAATCCGCAACTAGTTCGCACCACTCCGCAACCAGTTGGCAGCACTCAGCAACTTGTTCGTACCACTCCGCAACCAGTTCGCAACCTCATCCAGTTCGCACCACTCCGCAACCAGTTTGCACCATTTCGCAACCTGTTCGCACCACTCCGCAACCAGTTCGCACCACTCCGCAACCAGGTCGCTCCACTCCTCAACAAGTTCGCACCACTCCGCAACCAGTTCGCACCACGCCGCAAAACAGTTTGCACCACTCCGCAACTAGTTGGCACCACTCCGCAACCAGTACGAACAACTCAACAACCAGTTCACACTACTCTGCGACCAGTACGCACCACTCCGCAACCGGTTCGCAATACTCTACAACCAGTTCGCACCACTCCGCGACCAGTTCGCACCACTCCGCAACCAAATTGCACCACTCCGCTACCAGTTCTCACCACTCCGCAACCAGTTCGCACCACTCCGCAGCCAGTTCGCACCACTCTACAACCAGTTCGCACCACTCTGCAACCAGTTCGCACCACGCCGCAAAACAGTTTGCACCACTCCGCAACTAGTTGGCACCACTCCGCAACCAGTACGAACAACTCAACAACCAGTTCACACTACTCTGCGACCAGTACGCACCACTCCGCAACCGGTTCGCAATACTCTACAACCAGTTCGCACCACTCCGCGACCAGTTCGCACCACTCCGCAACCAAATTGCACCACTCCGCTACCAGTTCTCACCACTCCGCAACCAGTTCGCACCACTCCGCAACCAGTTCGCACCACTCTGCAGACAGTTCGCACCACTCCTCAACCAGTTCTTAACACCGCAGCCAGTTCGCACCACTCTACAACCAGTTCGCACCACTCTGCAACCAGTTCGCACCACTCCGCAACCAGTTCGCATCACTCCCAAATCAGTTCGCACCACTCCGCAACCAAATCTCACCACTCCGCAACAAGTTCGCAGCACACCGCAAACAGTTCGCACCCCTTCGACACCCCTTCACACCACTCCGTAACCCGAATGCACCACTCCGCAACCAGTTTGAACCACTACGCGACCAGTGTGTACCACTCCGCGACCAGTTCGCACCACTCCGGAACCAGTTCGCACCACTCCGCAAAATGCGCACCACTCCGCAACCAGTTCCCACCACTCTGCAACCAGTTCGCACCACTCCGCAACCGGATCGCACCACTCCGCAACCAGTTCGCACCACTCCGCAAAATGCGCACCACTCCGCAACCAGTTCCCACCACTCTGCAACCAGTTCGCACCACTCCGCAACCGGATCGCACCACTCCGCAACCAGTTTGACCACTCCGAAACCAGTTCACACCACTCCTCAACCAGTTCCCACTACTTCCCAACCAGTTCGCACCACCCCGCAACCAGTTCGCACCACTCCACAACCAGTTCGCACCACCCCGCAACCAGTTCGCACTACTACGCAACCAGTTCACACCGCTCCGCAGCCAGTTTGCATCACTCCGCAACCTGTTCGCACCACTCCGTAACCAGTACGAACCACTCCGCAACCAGTTCGCACCACTCCACAACCAGTTCGCACCACTCCGCAACCCGTTTGCAGCACTCCGCAAAGAGTTCGCACCACTCCGCAACCAGTTCGCACCACTCCGTAACTAGTTGGCACCACTCCACAACCAGTTCGCACCACTCCACAGCCACTTCGCAACAGTCCGCAACCAGTTCACAACTCCGCAACCAGGTTGCACCACTCTGCAACCAGTTCGCACCACACCGCAACCAGTTCGCACCACTCGGCAACCAGTTCGCACCACTCTGCAGAGAGTTCCCATCATTCCGCAACCAGTTTGCACCACACCGCGACCAGTTCGCACCACTCCGCAACTATTTCACACCACTCCGCAACCAGTACGCACCACCCCGCAACCAGTTCGCACCACTCCGCAACCAGTTCACACCACTCCACAGCCAGTTCGCATCACTCGCAACCAGGTCGCACCACTTCGCAACCAGTACGAACCACTCCGCAACCAGTTCGCACCATTATGCAACCAGTTTGACCACCCCGCAACCAGTTCGCACCACTCCGCAACCAGTTCGCATAACTCCACAACCCGTTTGCAGCACTCCGCAACCAGTTCGCACCACTCAGCAACCAGTTCGCACCACTCCGCAACCAGTTCGCACCACTCCGCAATAAGTTCGCACCACTTCGCACCAGTCCGCAACCAGTTCACAAATCCATAACCAGTTTGCACCACTGTGCAACCAGTTCGCACGACTCCGCAACCAGTTCGCACCACTCCGCAACCAGTTCGCACCACTCTCCAGCCAGTTCCCACCACTCCGCAACCATTTGGCACCACTCTGCAACTACTTCGCACCACTCCACAACCATTTCACACCACTCCCCAACCAGTTCGCACCACTCCGCAACCAGTTCGCACCACACCGCAACCAGTTCGCACAACCCCGGAACCAGTTCCCACTACTCCGCAGCCAGTTCGCACCACTCCACAACCAGTTCACACCAATCCGTAACCCGTTCGCACTACTCCGCGACCAGTTCGCTCCAGTCCGC
This sequence comes from Penium margaritaceum, assembly GCA_023375785.1. Taxonomy (NCBI): domain Eukaryota; kingdom Viridiplantae; phylum Streptophyta; class Zygnematophyceae; order Desmidiales; family Peniaceae; genus Penium; species Penium margaritaceum. The sequence goes on from SZWC01008199.1 coordinate 101,500, forward strand.
CGCCAGTTCGCACCACTCCGTGACCAGTTCGCACCACTCCGCAACCAGTACGCACCACTGCACAACCAGTTCACACCACTCCCCAACCAGTTCGCACCACTCCGCAACCAGTTCGCACCACTCCGCAACCAGTTCGCACCACTCCGCAAACACTTCGCAGCACTCCGCAACCAGTTCTCACCACTCCGCAACCAGTTTCCACCACTCTGCAACCAGTTCGCACCACTCAGTAACCAGTACCCACCACTTTGCAACCAGATCACACCACTCCGCAACCAGTTCGCAGCACTCCGCAACCAATAGGCACCCCTTCGCAACCCGTTTGCACCACTTCGTAACCCGAACGCACCACTCCGCAACCAGTTCGAACCACTCCGCGACCAGTTCGTACCACTCCGCAACCAGTTCGCACCACTCCACGACCAATTCGCACCACTCTGCAAAATTAGCACCAGTCCGCAACCAGTTCCCACCACTCTGCAACCAGTTCGCACCACTCCGCAACCAGTTCGCACCACTCCGCGACCAGTTTGAGCACTCCACATCCAGTTCACACCACTCCGCAACCAGTTCGCACCACTCCGTGACCAGTTCTCACCACTCCGTAACCATTTCACACCATTCTGCAACCAGTTCGCACCACTCCGCAGCCAGTTCGCATCACTCCGCAACCAGTCCGCACCACTCTGCAACCAGTATGCACCACACCGCAACCAGTTCGCACCACTCCGCAACCAGTCCGCACCACTCTGCAACCAGTATGCACCACACCGCAACCAGTTCGCACCACTCCGCAACCAGTCCGCACCACTCTGCAACCAGTATGCACCACACCGCAACCAGTTCGCACCACTCCGCAACCAGTCCGCACCACTCTGCAACCAGTATGCACCACACCGCAACCAGTTCGCACCACTCCGCAACCAGTCCGCACCACTCTGCAACCAGTATGCACCACACCGCAACCAGTTCGCACCACTCCGCAACCAGTTCGCACCACTCTGCAACCAGTTCGCACCACTCCGCAACCAGTTCTCACCACTCCGCAACCACTTCGCACCACTCCGCAAAACGTTCGCACCACTCCGCAACCAGTTCGCACCACTCCGCAACCAGGTACCACCACTGTGCAACCAGTTCACACCACTCCGCAACAAGTTCGAAGCACTCCGCAACCAGTTCGCACCCCCTCGCAACCCGTTCGCACCACTCCGATACCCGAACTCACCACTCCGCAACCAGTTTGAACCACTCCGCGACCAGTTCAGACCACTCCGCGACCGGTTCGCACTACTCCGCAAAATTCGCACCACTCCGCAACCAGTTCCCACTACTCTGCAACCAGTTCGCACCACTCCGCAACCAGTTGGCACCACTCCCCAACCAGTTTGACCACTCCGCAACCAGTTCACACCACTCCGTAACCAGTTCACACCACTCCGTAGCCAGTTCGCACCACTCCGCAACCAGTTTGCACCACTCCACAACCAGTACGAACTACTCTGCAACCAGTTCGCACCATTATGCAACCCGTTTGACCACCCCGCAACCAGTTGGCACCACTCCGCAACCAGTTCGCACCACTCCACAACCAGTTTCCACCACTCCGCAACCATTTCGCACCACTGTGCAACCAGTTCGCACCACTCCGCAACCATTTGACACCACTCCGCAACAAGTTCGCACGACTCCGCAACCAGCTCGCACCACTCCGCAACCTGTTCGCACCACCCCGCAACCAGTTCGCACCACTCCGCAGCCAGTTCGCATCACTCCGCAACCAGTCCGCACCACTCTGCAACCAGTATGCACCACACCGCAACCAGTTCGCACCACTCCGCAACCAGTTCGCACCACGCCGCAACCAGTTCGCACCACTCCACAACCAGTTCCCACCACTCCGCAACCAGTTCGCACCACTCTGTAACCAGTTCGCACGACTCCGCAGCCAGTTCGCACCACTCCGCAACCCGTTTGCACCACTCTTCAACCAGTTCACACCACTCGGCAACCAGTTTGCACCACTCCGCAACCAGTTCGTACCACTCCGCTACCAGTTCGCTCCACCCCGCAACCAGTTCACAACACTCCGCAACCTGTTCACACCACTCCGCAGCCAGTTCACACCACTCCGCAACCAGTTCGCACCACTCCGCTACCAATTTGCACCACTCCGCAGCCAGTTCCCACCACTCCGTGACCAGTTCGCACCACTCCGCAGCCAGTCGCACCCCTCCGCAACCAGTTCGCACCACTCCGCAACCTGTTAGCACCACTCCGCAACCAGTTCGCACCACTCCGCTACCAATTTGCACCACTCCGCAGCCAGTTCCCACCACTCCGTGACCAGTTCGCACCACTCCGCAGCCAGTCGCACCCCTCCGCAACCAGTTCGCACCACTCCGCAACCTGTTAGCACCACTCCGCAACCAGTTCGCACCACTCCGCTACCAATTTGCACCACTCCGCAGCCAGTTCCCACCACTCCGTGACCAGTTCGCACCACTCCGCAGCCAGTCGCACCCCTCCGCAACCAGTTCGCACCACTCCGCAACCTGTTAGCACCACTCCGCAACCAGTTCGCACCACTCCGCTACCAATTTGCACCACTCCGCAGCCAGTTCCCACCACTCCGTGACCAGTTCGCACCACTCCGCAGCCAGTCGCACCCCTCCGCAACCAGTTCGCACCACTCCGCAACCTGTTAGCACCACTCCGCAACCAGTTCGCACCACTCCGCTACCAATTTGCACCACTCCGCAGCCAGTTCCCACCACTCCGTGACCAGTTCGCACCACTCCGCAGCCAGTCGCACCCCTCCGCAACCAGTTCGCACCACTCCGCAACCTGTTAGCACCACTCCGCAACCAGTTCGCACCACTCCGCTACCAATTTGCACCACTCCGCAGCCAGTTCCCACCACTCCGTGACCAGTTCGCACCACTCCGCAGCCAGTCGCACCCCTCCGCAACCAGTTCGCACCACTCCGCAACCTGTTAGCACCACTCCGCAACCAGTTCGCACCACTCCGCTACCAATTTGCACCACTCCGCAGCCAGTTCCCACCACTCCGTGACCAGTTCGCACCACTCCGCAGCCAGTCGCACCACTCCGCAACCAGTTCGCACCACTCCGCAGCCAGTTCGCACCACTCCGCAACCAGTTTGCACCACTCTTCAACCAGTTCACACCAATCGGCAACCAGTTTGCACCACTCCGCAACCAATTCGCACCCCTTCGCAACGCGTTCGCACCACTCCACAACAGGTTCGCACCACTCCGCAACGAGTTCACACCACTCCACAACTAGTTCGCACCTCTACGCGACCAGTTTGCACCACTCCGCGAACAGTTCGCACCACTCAGCGACCAGTTTGCACCACTCCGCAACCAGTTCCCACCACTCTGCAACCAGTTTGCACCACTCCGCAACCAGTTTTAACACTCCTCAACCAGTTCACACCACTCCGCAACCAGTTCGCACCACCCACGACCAGTTTAACCACTCCACAACCCATTTGCACCACTCCGCAACCAGTTCGCACCACTCGGCAACCAGTTCGCAACACTCCGCAACCCGTTCGCACCACTCGGTAACCAGTTCCCACTTCTCTGCAACCAGTTCACACCACTCCGCAACCAGTCCGCACCACTCCGCAACCAGGTCCCACCCCTTCGAAACCCGTTCGCACCACTCCACAACCCGTTCGCACCACTCCGCAACCAGTTTGCGCCACTCCACAACCAGTTCGCAACACTCCGCAACCAGTTCGCACCACTCCGTAATCTGTTCGCACCACTCCGCAACCAGTTTGTACCACTCCGAAACCAGTTAACACCACTCCGCAACCAGTGCGCACCACTCCGCAACCAATTCGAACCACTCCGCAGCCAGTTCGCATCACTCCGCAACCAGTCCGCACCACTCTGCAACCAGTATGCACCACACCGCAACCAGTTCGCACCACTCCGCAACCCGTTCGCACCACTCCGCAGCCAGTTCCCACCACTCCGCAACCAGTTTCCACCACTCCGCAACCAGTTCGCACCACTCGGCAACCAGTTCGCAACACTCCGCAACCCGTTCGCACCACTCGGTAACCAGTTCCCACTTCTCTGCAACCAGTTCACACCACTCCGCAACCAGTCCGCACCACTCCGCAACCAGGTCCCACCCCTTCGAAACCCGTTCGCACCACTCCACAACCCGTTCGCACCACTCCGCAACCAGTTTGCGCCACTCCACAACCAGTTCGCAACACTCCGCAACCAGTTCGCACCACTCCGTAATCTGTTCGCACCACTCCGCAACCAGTTTGTACCACTCCGAAACCAGTTAACACCACTCCGCAACCAGTGCGCACCACTCCGCAACCAATTCGAACCACTCCGCAGCCAGTTCGCATCACTCCGCAACCAGTCCGCACCACTCTGCAACCAGTATGCACCACACCGCAACCAGTTCGCACCACTCCGCAACCCGTTCGCACCACTCCGCAGCCAGTTCCCACCACTCCGCAACCAGTTTCCACCACTCCGCAACCAGTTCGCACCACTCTGCAACCAGTATGCACCACACCGCAACCAGTTCGCACCACTCCGCAACCAGTTTGCACCACTCCGCAACTAGTTCGCACCACTCCGCAGCCAGTTCGCATCACTCCGCAACCAGTTCGCACAACTCCGCAACCAGTTCGCACCAGTCCGGAACCAGTACGCACCACTCCATAACCAGTTCGCACCACTCCGCAGCCAGTTCGCACCACTCCGCAACCAGTTCGCAACACTCCGCAAACCGTTCGCACCGCTCGGTAACCAGTTCCCACTTCTCTGCAACCCCTTCACACCATTCCGCAACCAGCTCGCACCACTCCGCAACCAGTTCGCACCCCTTCGCAATCCGTTCACACCACTTAGCAACCCGTTCGCACCACTCCGCAACCAGTTCGTACCACTCCACAACCAGTTCGCACCTTTCCGCGACCGGGTCCCACCACTCCGCGACCAGTTCGCACCACTCAGCAACCAGTTCGCACCACTCCACAACCAGTTCCTACCACTCTGCAACCAGTTCGCTCCACTCCGCAATGAGTTCTCACCACTCAACAACCAGTTTGACCATCCCGCAACCAGTTCGCACCACTCCGCAACCAATTCCACCGCTCCGCAACCCGTTTGACCACTCCGCAACCAGGTCGCACCACTCTGCAACTTGTTCGCACTTCTCCGCAAGCCGTTCGCACCCCTTCGCAACCTGTTCGCACCACTCCGCGACTAGTTCGCACCTCTCCGCGACCAGTTCGCACCGCTCCGCAACCCGTTTGACCACTCCGCAACCAGGTCGCACCACTCTGCAACTTGTTCGCACTTCTCCGCAAGCCGTTCGCACCCCTTCGCAACCTGTTCGCACCACTCCGCGACTAGTTCGCACCTCTCCGCGACCAGTTCGCACCGCTCCGCAACCCGTTTGACCACTCCGCAACCAGGTCGCACCACTCTGCAACTTGTTCGCACTTCTCCGCAAGCCGTTCGCACCCCTTCGCAACCTGTTCGCACCACTCCGCGACTAGTTCGCACCTCTCCGCGACCAGTTCGCACCGCTCCGCAACCCGTTTGACCACTCCGCAACCAGGTCGCACCACTCTGCAACTTGTTCGCACTTCTCCGCAAGCCGTTCGCACCCCTTCGCAACCTGTTCGCACCACTCCGCGACTAGTTCGCACCTCTCCGCGACCAGTTCGCACCGCTCCGCAACCCGTTTGACCACTCCGCAACCAGGTCGCACCACTCTGCAACTTGTTCGCACTTCTCCGCAAGCCGTTCGCACCCCTTCGCAACCTGTTCGCACCACTCCGCGACTAGTTCGCACCTCTCCGCGACCAGTTCGCACCGCTCCGCAACCCGTTTGACCACTCCGCAACCAGGTCGCACCACTCTGCAACTTGTTCGCACTTCTCCGCAAGCCGTTCGCACCCCTTCGCAACCTGTTCGCACCACTCCGCGACTAGTTCGCACCTCTCCGCGACCAGTTCGCACCGCTCCGCAACCCGTTTGACCACTCCGCAACCAGGTCGCACCACTCTGCAACTTGTTCGCACTTCTCCGCAAGCCGTTCGCACCCCTTCGCAACCTGTTCGCACCACTCCGCGACTAGTTCGCACCTCTCCGCGACCAGTTCGCACCGCTCCGCAACCCGTTTGACCACTCCGCAACCAGGTCGCACCACTCTGCAACTTGTTCGCACTTCTCCGCAAGCCGTTCGCACCCCTTCGCAACCTGTTCGCACCACTCCGCGACTAGTTCGCACCTCTCCGCGACCAGTTCGCACCGCTCCGCAACCCGTTTGACCACTCCGCAACCAGGTCGCACCACTCTGCAACTTGTTCGCACTTCTCCGCAAGCCGTTCGCACCCCTTCGCAACCTGTTCGCACCACTCCGCGACTAGTTCGCACCTCTCCGCGACCAGTTCGCACCGCTCCGCAACCCGTTTGACCACTCCGCAACCAGGTCGCACCACTCTGCAACTTGTTCGCACTTCTCCGCAAGCCGTTCGCACCCCTTCGCAACCTGTTCGCACCACTCCGCGACTAGTTCGCACCTCTCCGCGACCAGTTCGCACCGCTCCGCAACCCGTTTGACCACTCCGCAACCAGGTCGCACCACTCTGCAACTTGTTCGCACTTCTCCGCAAGCCGTTCGCACCCCTTCGCAACCTGTTCGCACCACTCCGCGACTAGTTCGCACCTCTCCGCGACCAGTTCGCACCGCTCCGCAACCCGTTTGACCACTCCGCAACCAGGTCGCACCACTCTGCAACTTGTTCGCACTTCTCCGCAAGCCGTTCGCACCCCTTCGCAACCTGTTCGCACCACTCCGCGACTAGTTCGCACCTCTCCGCGACCAGTTCGCACCGCTCCGCAACCCGTTTGACCACTCCGCAACCAGGTCGCACCACTCTGCAACTTGTTCGCACTTCTCCGCAAGCCGTTCGCACCCCTTCGCAACCTGTTCGCACCACTCCGCGACTAGTTCGCACCTCTCCGCGACCAGTTCGCACCGCTCCGCAACCCGTTTGACCACTCCGCAACCAGGTCGCACCACTCTGCAACTTGTTCGCACTTCTCCGCAAGCCGTTCGCACCCCTTCGCAACCTGTTCGCACCACTCCGCGACTAGTTCGCACCTCTCCGCGACCAGTTCGCACCGCTCCGCAACCCGTTTGACCACTCCGCAACCAGGTCGCACCACTCTGCAACTTGTTCGCACTTCTCCGCAAGCCGTTCGCACCCCTTCGCAACCTGTTCGCACCACTCCGCGACTAGTTCGCACCTCTCCGCGACCAGTTCGCACCGCTCCGCAACCCGTTTGACCACTCCGCAACCAGGTCGCACCACTCTGCAACTTGTTCGCACTTCTCCGCAAGCCGTTCGCACCCCTTCGCAACCTGTTCGCACCACTCCGCGACTAGTTCGCACCTCTCCGCGACCAGTTCGCACCGCTCCGCAACCCGTTTGACCACTCCGCAACCAGGTCGCACCACTCTGCAACTTGTTCGCACTTCTCCGCAAGCCGTTCGCACCCCTTCGCAACCTGTTCGCACCACTCCGCGACTAGTTCGCACCTCTCCGCGACCAGTTCGCACCGCTCCGCAACCCGTTTGACCACTCCGCAACCAGGTCGCACCACTCTGCAACTTGTTCGCACTTCTCCGCAAGCCGTTCGCACCCCTTCGCAACCTGTTCGCACCACTCCGCGACTAGTTCGCACCTCTCCGCGACCAGTTCGCACCGCTCCGCAACCCGTTTGACCACTCCGCAACCAGGTCGCACCACTCTGCAACTTGTTCGCACTTCTCCGCAAGCCGTTCGCACCCCTTCGCAACCTGTTCGCACCACTCCGCGACTAGTTCGCACCTCTCCGCGACCAGTTCGCACCGCTCCGCAACCCGTTTGACCACTCCGCAACCAGGTCGCACCACTCTGCAACTTGTTCGCACTTCTCCGCAAGCCGTTCGCACCCCTTCGCAACCTGTTCGCACCACTCCGCGACTAGTTCGCACCTCTCCGCGACCAGTTCGCACCGCTCCGCAACCCGTTTGACCACTCCGCAACCAGGTCGCACCACTCTGCAACTTGTTCGCACTTCTCCGCAAGCCGTTCGCACCCCTTCGCAACCTGTTCGCACCACTCCGCGACTAGTTCGCACCTCTCCGCGACCAGTTCGCACCGCTCCGCAACCCGTTTGACCACTCCGCAACCAGGTCGCACCACTCTGCAACTTGTTCGCACTTCTCCGCAAGCCGTTCGCACCCCTTCGCAACCTGTTCGCACCACTCCGCGACTAGTTCGCACCTCTCCGCGACCAGTTCGCACCGCTCCGCAACCCGTTTGACCACTCCGCAACCAGGTCGCACCACTCTGCAACTTGTTCGCACTTCTCCGCAAGCCGTTCGCACCCCTTCGCAACCTGTTCGCACCACTCCGCGACTAGTTCGCACCTCTCCGCGACCAGTTCGCACCGCTCCGCAACCCGTTTGACCACTCCGCAACCAGGTCGCACCACTCTGCAACTTGTTCGCACTTCTCCGCAAGCCGTTCGCACCCCTTCGCAACCTGTTCGCACCACTCCGCGACTAGTTCGCACCTCTCCGCGACCAGTTCGCACCGCTCCGCAACCCGTTTGACCACTCCGCAACCAGGTCGCACCACTCTGCAACTTGTTCGCACTTCTCCGCAAGCCGTTCGCACCCCTTCGCAACCTGTTCGCACCACTCCGCGACTAGTTCGCACCTCTCCGCGACCAGTTCGCACCGCTCCGCAACCCGTTTGACCACTCCGCAACCAGGTCGCACCACTCTGCAACTTGTTCGCACTTCTCCGCAAGCCGTTCGCACCCCTTCGCAACCTGTTCGCACCACTCCGCGACTAGTTCGCACCTCTCCGCGACCAGTTCGCACCGCTCCGCAACCCGTTTGACCACTCCGCAACCAGGTCGCACCACTCTGCAACTTGTTCGCACTTCTCCGCAAGCCGTTCGCACCCCTTCGCAACCTGTTCGCACCACTCCGCGACTAGTTCGCACCTCTCCGCGACCAGTTCGCACCGCTCCGCAACCCGTTTGACCACTCCGCAACCAGGTCGCACCACTCTGCAACTTGTTCGCACTTCTCCGCAAGCCGTTCGCACCCCTTCGCAACCTGTTCGCACCACTCCGCGACTAGTTCGCACCTCTCCGCGACCAGTTCGCACCGCTCCGCAACCCGTTTGACCACTCCGCAACCAGGTCGCACCACTCTGCAACTTGTTCGCACTTCTCCGCAAGCCGTTCGCACCCCTTCGCAACCTGTTCGCACCACTCCGCGACTAGTTCGCACCTCTCCGCGACCAGTTCGCACCGCTCCGCAACCCGTTTGACCACTCCGCAACCAGGTCGCACCACTCTGCAACTTGTTCGCACTTCTCCGCAAGCCGTTCGCACCCCTTCGCAACCTGTTCGCACCACTCCGCGACTAGTTCGCACCTCTCCGCGACCAGTTCGCACCGCTCCGCAACCCGTTTGACCACTCCGCAACCAGGTCGCACCACTCTGCAACTTGTTCGCACTTCTCCGCAAGCCGTTCGCACCCCTTCGCAACCTGTTCGCACCACTCCGCGACTAGTTCGCACCTCTCCGCGACCAGTTCGCACCGCTCCGCAACCCGTTTGACCACTCCGCAACCAGGTCGCACCACTCTGCAACTTGTTCGCACTTCTCCGCAAGCCGTTCGCACCCCTTCGCAACCCGTTCGCACCACTCTGCAACTTGTTCGCACCACTCCGCAACCAGTTCGTACCACTCGGTGACCAGTTCGCACCCCTTCGCAACCCGTTCGCACCACTCCGAAACCCATTCCCACCACTCCGCAACCAGTTCCCACCACTCCGTGACCAGTTCGCACCACTCCGCGACCAGTTCGCAGCACTCCGCGACCGGTTCGCACCACTTAGCGGCTTGTTCGCACCACTCCGCAACCAGTTCGCACCATTCCGCTACCAGTTCGCACCACTCCGCAACAAGTTCGCACCACTCTGCAACCAGTTCGCACCACTTCGCAACCAGTTCGCACAACTCCGCAACCAGTGCGCACCCCTCCGCAACCAGTTCGCACCACTCCGGAACCAGTTTGCACCAATACCGAAACATGTTCCCCCACTCCGCAAGGAGTTCGCACCACTCGGCAGCCAGTTCGCACCACTCCACAGCCAAGTGGCACTACTCCGCAACCAGTTCGCACCACTCCGCATTCAGAACCAACCACTCCGCAACCAGTTCGCACCACCCTGCAACCAGTTTGCACCACTCCGCAACCAGTTCGCACGACTCCGCAACCAGTTTGCACCACTCCGCAACCAATTCCCACCACTCCACAACCAATACGCACCACTCCGCAGCCACTTTGCACCATTCTGCAACCAGTTCGCTCCACTCCACAACCAGTTTGCACCAGTTGGCTACCAGTTCACACCACTCCGCAACCAGTTCGCACCACTCCGCAACCAGTTCGCACCACTCCGCAACCAGTTCGCACCACTCCGTAACCCGTTCGCACCACTCCGCAACAAGTTCGCACCACTCCGTGACCAGTTCGCACCACTCCGCGACAAGTTCGCACCACTCCGCAACCAGTTCGCACCACTCCGCAACCAGTTCGCACAACTCCGCAACCAGTTCGCACCACTCCGCAACCAGTTCGCACCACTCCGCAACCAGTTCGCACCACTCCGTAACCAGTTCGCACCACTCCGCAACCAGTTCACACCACTCCGCAACCAGTTCGCACCACTCCACAACCAGTTCGCACCACTCCGCAACCAGTTGGCACCACTCCCTTACCAATTCTCACCACCCCAAAATCAATTCGCACCACTCTGCAACCCGTTCGCACCACTCCGCAGCCAGTTCGCACCACTCCACAACAAGATTGCACCACTCTGCTACCAGTTCGCACCAGTCCGCTACCAGTTCGCACCACTCAGCTACCAGTTCGCACCACTCCGCAACCAGTTCGCACCACTCCGCAACCAGTTTGCAGCCATCTGCAACAAGTTCACACCACTCCCCAACCAGTTTGCACCTATACCGCAACCAGTTTGCACCACTCCGCAACCAGTTCGCACCACTTGGCAGCCAGTTCGCACCACTCCACAACCAGTTCGCACCACTCTGCAACCAGTTCCCACCTCTCTGCAACCAGTTCACACCACTCCGCAACCAGTTCGCACCACTCCGCGACTAGTTCGCACCCCTTCGCAACCCGTTCGCACCAGTCCACAACCCGTTTGCACCACTCCGAAACCAGTTCGCACCACTCCACGACCAGTTCGCACGACTCCGTGACCAGTTCACACCACTCCGTGACCAGTGCGCACCACTCAGCGACCAGTTCGCACCGCTCCGCAACCAGTTCCCACCACTCTGCAACCAGTTTGCACCACTCCACAACAAGTTCGCACCACTCTGCAACCAGTTCGCACCACTCCGCAACTAGTTTGACCACTCCGCAACCAGTTCGAACCACTCCGCAACCAGTTTGCACCGCTTCGCAACCAGTTCGCACCACCCCGCAACCAGTTCACACCACTCTGCAACCAGTTCGCACCACTCGGCAGCCAGTTCGCACCACTCCGCAACGAGTACGCACCACTCTGCAACCAGTCCGCACCTCTCCGCAACCAGTTTGCACCACTCGGCAACCAGTTCACACCACTCCGTAACCAGTTCGCACTACTCCGCAACCAGTTCGCACCGCTCCGCAACCAGTTCGCAAAGCTCTGCAACCAGTTCACACCACTCTGCAACCAGTTCGCACCACTCGGCAGCCAGTTCGCACCACTCCGCAACGAGTACGCACCACTCTGCAACCAGTCCGCACCTCTCCGCAACCAGTTTGCACCACTCGGCAACCAGTTCACACCACTCCGTAACCAGTTCGCACTACTCCGCAACCAGTTCGCACCGCTCCGCAACCAGTTCGCAAAGCTCTGCAACCAGTTCACACCACTCTGCAACCAGTTCGCACCACTCGGCAGCCAGTTCGCACCACTCCGCAACGAGTACGCACCACTCTGCAACCAGTCCGCACCTCTCCGCAACCAGTTTGCACCACTCGGCAACCAGTTCACACCACTCCGTAACCAGTTCGCACTACTCCGCAACCAGTTCGCACCGCTCCGCAACCAGTTCGCAAAGCTCTGCAACCAGTTCACACCACTCTGCAACCAGTTCGCACCACTCGGCAGCCAGTTCGCACCACTCCGCAACGAGTACGCACCACTCTGCAACCAGTCCGCACCTCTCCGCAACCAGTTTGCACCACTCGGCAACCAGTTCACACCACTCCGTAACCAGTTCGCACTACTCCGCAACCAGTTCGCACCGCTCCGCAACCAGTTCGCAAAGCTCTGCAACCAGTTCACACCACTCTGCAACCAGTTCGCACCACTCGGCAGCCAGTTCGCACCACTCCGCAACGAGTACGCACCACTCTGCAACCAGTCCGCACCTCTCCGCAACCAGTTTGCACCACTCGGCAACCAGTTCACACCACTCCGTAACCAGTTCGCACTACTCCGCAACCAGTTCGCACCGCTCCGCAACCAGTTCGCAAAGCTCTGCAACCAGTTCACACCACTCTGCAACCAGTTCGCACCACTCGGCAGCCAGTTCGCACCACTCCGCAACGAGTACGCACCACTCTGCAACCAGTCCGCACCTCTCCGCAACCAGTTTGCACCACTCGGCAACCAGTTCACACCACTCCGTAACCAGTTCGCACTACTCCGCAACCAGTTCGCACCGCTCCGCAACCAGTTCGCAAAGCTCTGCAACCAGTTCACACCACTCTGCAACCAGTTCGCACCACTCGGCAGCCAGTTCGCACCACTCCGCAACGAGTACGCACCACTCTGCAACCAGTCCGCACCTCTCCGCAACCAGTTTGCACCACTCGGCAACCAGTTCACACCACTCCGTAACCAGTTCGCACTACTCCGCAACCAGTTCGCACCGCTCCGCAACCAGTTCGCAAAGCTCTGCAACCAGTTCACACCACTCTGCAACCAGTTCGCACCACTCGGCAGCCAGTTCGCACCACTCCGCAACGAGTACGCACCACTCTGCAACCAGTCCGCACCTCTCCGCAACCAGTTTGCACCACTCCGCAACCAGTTTGCAGCCATCTGCAACAAGTTCACACCACTCCCCAACCAGTTTGCACCTATACCGCAACCAGTTTGCACCACTCCGCAACCAGTTCGCACCACTTGGCAGCCAGTTCGCACCACTCCACAACCAGTTCGCACCACTCCGCATCCAATTCGCACCACTCTGCAACCAGTTCACACCACTCCGCAACCCGTTCGCACCACTCCGCAACCACTTCGGACCATTCCGCAACCAGTCCACACCGCTCCGCAACCAATTCCCACCAATCCGCAACCAGTTCGCACCACTCCGCAACCAATTCACACCACTCCGCAACCCATTCGCACCACTCCGCAACACGTTTGCACACTCCACAACCAGTTCGCACCACTCCACAACCAGTTTGCACCACTCCGCTAACAGTTCGCACCACTCCGCTACAAGTTGGCACCACTCCACCGCCAGTTCGCACCACTTCGCAACCAGTATGCACCACTCCACAACCAGTTCGCACCACTCCGCAACCAGTTTGCACCACTCGGCAACCAGTTCACACCACTCCGCAACCTGTTCGTACCACTCCGCAACCAGTTCACACCACCGCGCAACCAGTTCGCACCACTTCGGGACCAATTTGCACCACTCCAAAAACAGTTCGCACAACCCCGCAAACTGTTCTCACCACTCCACAACCAGTTCGCACCACTCGGCAACCAGTTCACACCACTCCGCAAAATGTCCGCACCACTCCGCAACCAGTTTGCACCACTCAGCCACCTGTTTGCACCACTCTGCAGCCAGTTTGCACCACACCGCAACCAGCTCGCACCACTCCGCAACCAGTCCGCACCAGTCCGAAACCAGTTCGCACCACACTGCAACCAATTCACACCACTCCGCAACCAGTTCCCACCACTCCGCAACCAGTTTGCACCCATCCACAACCGGTTCGCACCACTCCGCAACCAGTTCACATCTCTCCGCAACCAGTTCGCACCACTCCGAAACCAGTTCGCACCCCTTCGCAACCCGTTCGCACCACTCCGCAACCCGTTCGCACCACTCCGCAACCAGTTCGCACCACTCCGCAACCAGTTCGCACCACCCCGCAACCAGTTCGCACCACTCCGCAACCAGTTCGCACCACTCCGCAACCAGTTCGCACCACTCGGCAACCAGATGGCACCACTCCGCAGCCAGTTCGCATCACTTCGGCAACCAGTTCGCACCACTCCGTATCCAGTACGAATCACTCCGCAACCAGTTCGCACCACTCTGCAACCAGTTCACACCACCCCGCAACCAAATCGCACCACTGTGCAACCAGTTCGCATCACTTCGCAACCAGTTTGCACCACTCAACAACCAGTTTGCACCACTCTGCAACCAGTTAGAACCACTCCGCAACCAGTTCCCACCACTCTGTAACCAGTTCGCAGCACTCCGCAACCAGTTCGCACCACTGCGGAGCCAGTTCGCACCAGTCCGCAACCAGTTATCACCACTCCGCACCCTGTTCGCACCACTCCGCAACCGGTTCGCAACATTTCGCAACCGGTTCGCACCACTCCGCATCCAGTTCGCACCATTTCGCAACCGGTTCGCACCACTCCGCATCCAGTTCGCACCACTCTGTAGCCAGTTTGCACCACTCCGCAACCAGTTCGCACTGCTCCACAACCAGTTTTGCAACACTCCGCAACCAGTTTGCACCACTCAGCAACCAGTTGGCACCACTCCGGAACCAGCTCGCACCACTCCACAAACAGTTCCCAACACTCGGCAACCAGTTCGCACCACTCCGCAACCAGTTCGCACCACTCCGCAACCAATTCGCACCACTCCGCAACCAGTTAGCACCACTCCGCAACAAGTTTGCACCACTCCGCAACCGGTTCACACCACTCCGCAACCAGTTCGCACCACTCCACAACCAGTTCGCACCAGTCCGTAACCAGTTCGCACCACTTCGCAACCAGTTTGAGCAACTCCGAAACGAGTTCGCACCTCTCCGCAACCAGTTCGCACTACTCTGCAACCAGATCGCACCACTTCACAACCAGTTCGCTCCACTCCACAACCAGTTCACGCCACAACGCAACCACTTCGCACCACCCCGAAACCAGTTCGCACCACTCCGCAGCCAGTTCGCACCACTCCACAACCAGTTCACATCACTCAGCAACCACTTCGCACCACTCCACACCAGTTCGCACCACTCCGCAACCAGTTCGCACCACTCTGCAACCAGTTCGCACCACTCCGCAACCAGTTCGCACCACTCCGCAACCAGTTTGCACCACTCCGCTGCCGGTTCGCACCACTCCGCAACCGGTTCGCACCACTCCGCAATCGGTTCACACTACTCTGCAATCAGTTCGCACCACTCCGCAACCAGTTCGCACCGCTCCGCAACCAGTTCGCACCACTCCGCAACCGGTTCCCACCACTCCGCAACCAGTTCGCACCACTCCGCGGCCAGTTCGCAGCACTCCGCAACCAGTTCGCACCACTCCCCAACCAGTTCGCACCACTCCGCAACCAGTTCGCACCGCTCCGCAACCAGTTCGCACCACTCCGCAACCAGTTCGCACCACTCCACAACCAGTTTGCACCACTCCGCAACCAGTTCGCACCACTCCGCAACCAGTTCACACCACTCCGCAACCTGTTCGTACCACTCCGCAACCAGTTCACACCACCACGCAACCAGTTCGCACCACTCCGCGACCAGTTCCCAGCACACTGCAAATAGTTCGCACAACCCCGCAACCAGTTCTCACCACTCCGCAACCAGTTCGCACCACTTCGCAACCAGTTCGCACCACCCTGCAAAACGCTCGCACCACTTTGCAACCAGTTCGCACCACTCCGCAACCAGTTCGCACCACTCCGCAGCCAGTTCGTACCACTCCGAAACCAGTTCACACCACTCCGCAACCAGTTCACACCACTCTGCGACCAGTTCGCACCACTCCGCAACCGGTTCAAACCACTCCGCAACCAGTTCACACCACTTCGCAACCAATTCGCACCAGTCCGCAAGCAGTTCGCACCCCTTCCCAACCCGTTCGCATCACTCCGCAACACGTTCGCACAACTGCGCGACCAGTTCGCACTACTCCGCGACCAGTTCCCACCACTCCTTGACCAGTTCGCACCACTTAGCAACAAGTTCACACCACTCCACAACCAGATCGCACCACTCTGCAACCAGTTCGCACCACTCCGCAACCAGTTCGCACCACTCCGCAACCAGTTCGCACCACTCCACAACCAGTTCGCACCACTCCGCAACCAGTTCGCACCACTCCGCAACCAGTTCGCACCACTCCGCAACCAGTTCGCACCATTCCGCAACCAGTTCGCGCCACTTTGCAACACGTTCACACCATTTCGCAACCAGGTCGCACCACTCCGCAACCAGTTCGCACCACTTCGCAACCACTTCGCACCAATCCGCAACCAGATCGCACCACTCGCAGTTAGTTCACATCACTTCGACAACCAATTCGCAATACTCCACAACCAGTACGAACCACTCCGCAACCAGTTCGCACCACTGTGCAACTTGTTCGCACCACTCCGCAACCAGTTCGCACCACTCCGCAACCAGTTCACACCACTCCGCAACCAATTCGCAATATTCAGCAACCAGTTCGCTCCACTCTTCAACTACTTCAAACCACACCACAACCAGTTCCCACCACTCCGCAACCAGTTCGCACCACTCCGCAACCAGATAGCACCACTCTGCAACCAGTTCTCACCACTCCGCAACGAGTTTGCCTCCGTAACCAGTTCGCACCATTCCACAACCGGTTCGCACCCCTCCGCAACCATTTCGCACCACTTCGCAGCCAGTTCGCACCACTCCGCAACGAGTTTGCCTCCGTAACCAGTTCGCACCATTCCACAACCGGTTCGCACCCCTCCGCAACCATTTCGCACCACTTCGCAGCCAGTTCGCACCACTCCGCAACCAGTTTGCACCACTGCGCAACCAGTTCGCAACACTCCGCAACCAGTTTGCACCACTCTGCAACCAGTTGTCACCACTCCGCAACCAGTTCGCACAACTCAACAACCAGTTCGCAACACTCCGAAGTTAGTTCACACCACTCCGCAACCCGTTCGCACCACTCCGCAACCAGTTCGGACCACTCCACAACCAGTTTGCACCAGTCGGCAACCAGTTCGCACCAGTTCGCACTACTCCACAACCGGTTCGCACCACTCTGCAACCAGTTCGCAGCACTGTGCAACCAGTTCGCAATACTGTGCGACCAGTTCCTACCACTGCGCAACCAGTTCGCACCACTCCGCAACCAGTGTGTACAACTGCGAAACCCGTTGGCACCACTCTCCAGCCAGTTCGCACCACTTCGCAACCAGTTCGCACCACTCCACAACCAGTTCGTACCACTTTGCAACCAGTTTGCACCATTCCGCAACCAGTTCGCACCACTCCGCAACCAGTTCACACAACTCCGCAACATGTTCGTACCACTCCGCAACCAGTTCACACCACCCGGCAACCAGTTCGCACCACTCCGTGACAAGTACGCACCACTCCGCAAATAGTTCGCACAACCCCGCAACCAGTTCTCACCACTCCGCAACCAGTTCACACCACTCGGCAACCAGTTAGCTCCACTCCGCAAAGAGTTCGCACCACTCCGCAACCAGTTCGCACCACTCCGCAACCAGTTCGCACCACT